>PVKM010000300.1:0-119025 GCA_004027735.1 Carollia perspicillata | reverse complement strand
GAGAGACCTAGAGATCAAGGGGTTTGTAGTCTATTTATTCTCTGTTAAAAACACTACTACACAATATTTGATTATTACATACAGACTTTGCACCTTTGCTTGCTTGTGAAAAAATTGTTTTCTTATCTGAGAAGAGATGGGGCACCATTTCACTCCCCAACTTTTAGAAGACAAACACAAAGATTTTCCTCTCAGCTGGGCATTTTCTTCAAAGGTGGGATATATTCTTGACACTCTAATAACCTCCCTCTCAACTCCAAAAGTGATTGACAGTAATGAGACCCAATCACAATTTCATTAGCTCTTTTAATGGGGTTCCTTTAGTAAATACCTCTCTGGTTACTTAGTACCAACATTTTAAAAGCAAGCTGGCATAACTTTTGGATGAAGATCCAAAATTACTCACAGAAATTTTAAAGTCCTGACATTCTGTTCATTGAAACAAGAACACACAGTTCTTGGTGAGAATAATTCGAGGACAATGCCTAACTAACAATTTGTAATTTCCATCAATTTTTTCCTTGCAAGGGAACCTGTAAAAATCATTAAAAAATATGGCAAGTGACGAAACAGCTTGATGCCTGGAACCAAAAATCTCATCAGTCCCCCTGGCAAAGTATCGCAGTGAAACTATCTCTAGAAACTCTGAGGCCTGGGATCTTGGCAGATGTTTTAAGGACAAACTTGATGTGACCACACAATGATTATCTGATTCTTTAGGGAACATTCCTCTAGAGCAGTTACTCAAAGTGTGGTCCGAGGAACACCCACATCAGGGTCACCTGAGGATCTGTTGTTTTCACACATAGATTCTTGGAGCCTTCCCCAAACCTCCTGAATCAGAATCTTTGGAAGTGGGTTTTAAGAATCTACATTTTCAGCAAGCACCTTAAGTAATTCTCCTGAGAAACTTTTGCGGGTGTGGGGGTAGCAGTGTCGATAATGGAAAACACTCCAATGAATGTCCTACTAAGAAAAATGTGAATAGAAATGTGTCCAGTGGGAAAATCTGCAAGGAGCTGTGCTTAGTTAGTTCCCTAGGATTCAGGCTGATGTCACACATAGTCCATAGTGAAGCCAGATATTGTAGCTTAGGCGGCAAGCAATTATTTCCTTCAGCCTTAATCCTTGCTTTAATAGTTGGCAATTGGCAGTTTTAATGATGCAAAAGAATTGAGAAGAATGAGATACCAAAATCAGTGTTTTAACTCTACTGGTAGATTTCCTGTCTGAGAAAAAAAAATTTAAACTTGTACAGTGAGTACATTTTATCCATGGATTATTGTAAAAAAAAAATCATTTTTATGCATTTCATCTTTGGACCAACGTAGGGGGTCACCTGGTTGATAAAATCAGGGAACAGCTAACATGAAGTCTAAGCCAGGTGAAAAACACTTGCAAAATTCCAAAGTCCAACTGAGAAATATCCAGATTTAAATCCTATTGTAAAGTCATTATCAGATGCTCAAATTTGAGGAGCATTATTGTGGGAAAGCCTGCTTTTGACTATCAATACTAGAAATTAGGCAAATTCTGGGATGTATTTATCCATCTATGATTCTAGAGAATGGAATTTATGATGACTTAGTGAAAAGTTTGTTAAGAATATTTTAATAAGACAGAGGTTGTTAAACTTTCTCAATCTACCATGGCCTTAGTGACTCAATAATTCTTTCGTGGTATCCCTAAGTCAAAGTAATACTTAACATTTTTGTTTGTATAGTTAGGTCGAGAAAACTTGCTAATATTGTTAGGAGCATTTGACAGATATTGCTGTGTTATCCTTGAAAATGTATAAAATGCTGCAACGTCCTCATGTGCTTGATATGGTATCCCAGTACCCCTTGGCACAGATCTGGGGACCGCAGTAATAACGTTTGTAGTATTTATTGCTCTTTTCTTGGCTCTGCAGAGAGCAGGTGGGTATGATCAGGTCTGCGTGAGCTCGTCATAGACACTAGGCTGATGATACTTTGTAGGAACTTCTCCTTGACCCACCCCCAAAACCATGGTTCATCACAACATTGATTGGTATAGAGTGTTAAGTGATGACTTTGGGTTCTTCTATTTTATTGACTTAAAATATGTTGAACTGCTATGCTCTTCCTTCTGCTCCACCTCAAGCAACTCAATGCATTAAAAACTGTCTTACTCTTTTTCCTAATTCTTCTAACCTTGGTGAATGACAACACCATCTGCCACCAAAGCTGGAAATCATGTCGTATTCCTTTAGTTCATCCTACATAGACTGATGTAGAAGTTTCCAGTTTGGGGGTCTTATTGCAGCCAATTCTCTATCTTTTTAAAGCACCTTTTTTAGTGCTGGAACAATCTTCCTAAAAACACAAATCTGATTATCTCACTCTTTCTCTTTTCACAAACAAGGAATCCCCCACTGTCTCCTTGCTATCTACCCATTCATTGAGACTAATTTCTTCAGCATTAAGCATACCAGCCCTAGACTTCATTTCTAGGAACTCTGTGCACTGTCCTTCCTACCATTTCTTTCACTTGTGCTGTAACCACCCCCATCACAAACTCTGCTGCTGATGGCACTGCACCCCTAATAACTATCATTAGAGACCAGACCATGTGAGCCTGTTCCTGAGTTAGTTCAAGCAAGTTCAAAGGCATGCTATCGCCCATGAAAAACTGTTAAGCTATTTTCCTTAGAAACCTAGACTTGATCGTACATTTTGATATAAGTGGTTAGAGAAAGGATATCCATTTATAGTTCTATTTGTAGCCTCTTTGACTGTTCTCTATGCCCTTGGAAGAACTTTCTCTTTAAACCACAAAGGTCACACATGACTCAGGCTCCAGAGAACCTAGGGAGAAATAGTGTTAAATACAGGCTTGCTAACTGAAGTTCAAAGTCACACTAGAGCTCATAGAAACACAACATCTATCCCAGTTTCCAATTTTTATTCTTTATACCGCCAACTTCCATCTAAACATAAATCATTATAACAGTGGTTGTCCTACTAAGATTAGATTTAGCAAGAGGGTGTGATTCTTCAAGTATCAGGAAGAATTTCATTTACTTCCTTCTTTACCTTCTATAATTCCTGATAACTCATAATGTGTGACTCATCGCCGTGGGCTGAGCTCTCTCCTTTTGAGGTCTCCTACTGTCAGACACAAGTGCAAGCTTTTCATTTTCTTCCATTTAAGGTGAGATCCTGGATAAAAGGAAAGTCACAGGTTCCTGGCCTAAGACAGATGAAAGAAGAGGAGGGTAAGAGGGTCACACTAGAAAGAGTTAAGGGGCAGATTATCAAGCCCTAGTTGGAGAAAACCAAAGGTTAACATCTCCTAATCTCACAGTGGGACCCGTTTCTGAGGGTCCCCTTTCCATCTGCATTGAGCTTCTGACTTATCCACAACAAGACTTCGTTCAGGCTTTGAATCAGTGAGATCCTACATTCTCATAAACAGCTGGGGTGGAAGGAAAGAGATATTGATTCCAGCTTCATAACATGAAGTCGAAAAAACCATCAGTAAGAGTATCAAGTACAAGATCTTTAAAATATTCACTGTTAACAGGGCAAAAGGAAGAAGCTAGGATAACCATAGCAACACTGAAACATGTAAGCTGTAAATTCTGCAAAACAGGTAAACCCGCAGCAACCTTACAATGGAAACAGTAAGACTGTTATTCTAATATATATACTTAGCATGAGATTCTGGGGCCAATTTTTTCAAATACAGTGATTAATCTAAAAAATAACCAGGTAGAGTTTTTGTTATATGATTTTTCTCACAAAGTAGGAACTTTAAAATCTATGTGGCTAAAGGAAGAGACGTGTAAATTAGCCACTTAAGATAAATTTATTTTCTCAGCTAAATGGGAACACAGTTTAATCAGTTCATCGTCTCTGTGTTGTTCCAGATTGGAGTACATGGGGAAACAAACCTGATGGAAAGATTAGAATGAATGAAAAATTGTAAACATAAAGTTACTTTGGTGTGAATCAGGTTTGTGTCTTCAATCCTAAAAAACATCTTGCTCACTGCCCTGTGCCTTTTGAAATGTTTTATTATCTTTCACTGGCTGAAACGCTTCTTCTTCTATGAAACTTTCCCCAATTCATCAACCAACCTGAAGTCTCTTCTCTTTAAACACCCAGAGTATACGCAGCCCGTTCCACCCAAGGTAGTATTAATTACATCATACATTGGGTTGAAGAGACCTGCAAACAAATACAATGGGAACACTTGATTTCTTGTAGTAAATAAAGGATTCAGAGAATATTTCAACATTCCCCTAATCCTACCCCCACCCTAGACTCTCATTTTGGCCAGCACTCCTCTTTCCTTCTCTTTACCAAGAAAAAAATCTTTTAGGGTGGTTAAAAACACTCTCCAACACCCTATACTCTTGGTGAAATTCTGTATCCTGTTGGAGATTAGAAAGTGTCATAGTCTCATGCATGATAAGCACAGAGCCAGAAGTGGAATTTGCAGCCTTCTCCTTTGCTCAGTCGGGGCTATGTATCTAAGGTGTTCATCTAATATATTGATGCTAGGTAATGGGGCGGGAGATATGTCTGTGGAGCAGAATTATCAGCACCAAGATGTTAGAGACACCTTGGTTGACATGAAGGCTCCTCAAATCTGATTAGTTAGAATAACAGGTCTCCACCTACCGGGGGACATTAAAGTCCCTGGATTAAATCAACAAGGCCAACACCAATGCTTCCTTCTCCCCTTTTGGAAGTGGCCATCATTAGCATGTTATGGATAATGGGTAATTATATAATAGGAAGGGGGAGCCTTTGAATTGGAAGGGGAGTGTAAAGAAGATGCAATGTAGAAGAAATTTTATTCTACATAAAAAATTTAAGGTTTATAAATTTGTAGGGATTTTGTGGGTTTTTTTTATTACCTTAACTAATAACTTTTGTGACAGTAAAGGTGGGAATAATGGGTGTCCTGTGATTCACAGCATCTTTTCCAACCTTTTATAAATGTTCTTATTGTGTTTCTTCTGTATGACATATTTTCCTTTCATGTTTATAAGCTCTAAGGATTGGGCTTCCGTGTCTGTTAACTCAAAAAGGTCTTATCCAAGGTGATAAACGATGAGATGATAAATTCTTTTTTAAAATACACTTTATTACAGTTGTCCCATTTTACCCCCTTCACTCCCCTCCACCCTGCACCCCCACTCCCACCCACATTCCCCACTTTAGTTCATGTCCATGTGTCATACTTATAAGTTCTTGAGCTTCTATATTTCCTATACTATTCTTACCCTCCCCCTATTTTCTACCTACCATCTATGCTATTCTCTGTACCTTTCCCCCTCTCTCCTCCTTCCACTCCCCTGTTGCTGACCCTCCATGTGATCTCCTTTTCTGTGGTTCTGTTCCTGTTCTAGTTGTTTGCTTAGTTTGTTTTTGTTTTAGGAGTGTTTTTGTGTTTTAGGAGTTTTTAGGAGTGTTTTTGTTAATAATTGTGAATTTGCTGTCATTTTACTGTACATGTTTTTTATCTTCTTTTTCTTAGATAAGTCCCTTTAACATTTCATATAGTAAGGACTTTGTGATGATGAACTCCTTGAAATTCACCTTATCTGAGTAGCACTTTATCTGCCCTTCCATTCTAAATGAAAGCTTTGCTGGATAGAGCAGTCTTGGATGTAGGTCCTTGCCTTTCATGACTTGGAATACTTCTTTCCAGCCCCTTCTTGCCTGTAAGGTCTCTTTTGAGAAATCAGCTGACAGTCTGATGGGAACTCCTTTGTAGGTAACTGTCCCCTTATCTCTTGCTGCTTCTATAATTCTCTCCTTCATTTTAATCTTGGCTAATGTAATTATGACGTGCCTTGGTGTGTTCCTCCTTGGGTCCACCTTCTTTGGGACTCTCTGAGCTTCCTGGATTTCCTGGAAGTCTATTTTCTTTGCCAAATTGGGGAAGTTCTCCTTTATTATTTGTCCAAATGGCTTTTCCTCTTGTTGCTCTTCCTCTTCTTTTTCTGGTATCCCTACAATTCAGATGTTGGAATGTTTAAAAATGTCCTGGAGGCTCCTAAGCCTCTCCTCATTTTTTTGAATTCTTGTTTCTTCATCCTTTTCTGATTGGATGTTTCTTTCTTCCTTCTCGTCTACTCCATTGATTTGAGTTGCAGTTTTCTTCCCATCACTATTAGTTCCCTGTACATTTTCCTTTATTTTTCATAGGGTAGCCTTCATTTTTTTCATCTAATTTGCGACCAAATTCAACCAATTCTGTGAGCATCCTGATTACCAGTGTTTTGAACTGTACATCTGATAGGTTAGCTATCTCTTCATCACTTAGTTGTATTTTTTCCTGGAGCTTTGATCTATTCTTTCCTTTGGGCCCTTTTTTTTGTCTTGATGAACCTGTTACATAGTGAGGGGTGGAGCCTTAGGTGTTCACCAGGGTGGGGTAACCCACGTCACTGAGATGTGACGCAGTATGTGGAGCAGGGCTCCAAGAGGGAACAATGGTGCTTGCTCCACTTTCTGTCGGATTTCAGTCACTTTCCCTGCTTCCCAAAAGCAAACCGGGCCCTTCTGGTGCTGATTCCCAGCTGGGTGGGCTTGTGTACATTCTAGAACCCTGTGGGTCTCTCCGACGAACTCTCCTGTGAAGCTGGGAGTTACTCCTGCTGCTTCAACCCCCACAGGTGTTTTCTATTGGTGTTTTGAGGCTTTATTTCCCCACGCTGGGATCCTGGGTTGCGTGGTCTGTCTCTCTCCTCAGTTTCGCCCGGTTTTCACCAGCACATGAAGTTGGGACTGCCCAGTCCACTAGCTGCCCTGTGTGCCATGCCCCTTCACAATCCACCACCTTGCTGGGTCCACCAGCCACCACTTTGCTGCAACCCCTCTCTGCCTGGCTGCCCGACTCCACCCTGCCTTCTGGCCTGTATGAATATGTCTACTTTAACTCCTTGGTTGTCGAACTTCCATACAGTTCAATTTTCTGTCAGTACTGGTTGTTTTTTGTTTCTAAATTGTTGTTGTCCTTATTTTGGTTGTGCGCGGAGGCACAGTATGTCTACCTACACCTCCATCTTGGCTGGAAGTTGAGATGATAAATTCTTAACAATAACAACAATATGATTTTAATCTGATCTCCAAGTTCTCATTTTAAGTTTTTCATATACTCTCTTTAAAATTTTGGAAATGTTTAAAATGTTGACGCAGACCTATATATAGGAAATGGTCATAGCAGGGAAATCTTTCTTATCATTTCCCCAAATGGCTCTAGCTTTATCATGGGGAACGGAAGAATCCTACATGAAGATAAACAATTAAAATAGAATACTGACCTGAAATAATAAAGATTGTTTGAGAATCTTGTCAAAAATCCATGCATTTGTGATGATTAAATGCAGAGGGTAATTTCTTCACCAGACCTTGAAGGAATAGAACTTGATAATATACTACCAGTAAGTTTGAAAAAATGGGGTTTCAGAAAAAAATATAGAAAATATTATTTTGCAGCATGAATGTGGAAAAGAGGGTTTGATATTTGTTAAATGCATTATAAAATTTCTCATTTACTCCATAGCCATCCAGAAAGTGCAGAAATTATTTTTTTCCATTAGGAATAAGACAACAGGGATTCACAGAGGTTAAAAGACTTGTCCAAGTTGGTAGTGAAAAACGGTTTGGACCTTGATTTCAAGCCTAATTCATTTTGACAAGCACAGCTACCAAAAACTTATTATCCAAAAGATGGTTCACCCTAAAAACATTATGTGCAAAGGGGTTTTGGATTATTTTCTAAGTGACAATTCCAAAATACATTCTTAAGGAAGTTTAATAATGTAGCATTAATATGAATCCTTATGATGTCACAAGAGAAGCTATAGATTCCCATGAAGCAGGCCTTGGTACTGCTGAGGAACACAACCACAAAGGCCCATCACAAGATAGCATTTCTAATGTTCTTAGGATCATAAGAACACCCTTTAGAACTTTTTCTAGATGAAATTAGAAATCACTTTAATATTGCCTTAGACAATTTCCAGGCAGAGGCCTAATTATCAGAAGAAAGGGCAGGAAGGTGGCACAGTGAGGAAGAACTTAGGAAGGCCCATGTCTGCTGCATGGCCATTTGTGTTTGCTCTTTAAGGCAACATGGTTGTGGGAGAACTCTTCATAGTATATATACTAGGCTTCTAGATGTCACATTTTGCTACCATTTCTGTTATATGTTCTAGAGCCTTCCAAGGCCATGCAATTTGGAATCATCTTATCTCTACACTTCCCATGTGTCTTTGGTGTTCCCTTTTGAAAACTTTTAGTCTCAGTCATCCACAGAATTTAATGTGTTATAATTGGAAAATCCTGACAGATGGCATTATAAAACCTAATGTAGTGCAGTCAGTAGTTGTTTCATTATTTTCTCAGCATTTACAATATTGCATTGGGGTTTCCTTCCCGTTCTGAGCTACCCTCCACCCCCAGCTGCTGCTCAAAGAACACTCCAGTCCAAAATAGCCTTGGGTTTACTCAGCTTTGAACCTGGAGGAGGGCTGAGGGCTCCTGAATCAGCCCCAGAATGGAGTCCACCTCCCACAGGGCCCCAAGAGAATGATGTCTCCTAGTTATGAGCCCCTTCGGGTGAGAAAATGCCTTAGCTCATTTAGCACTATTTTTTGTTGAATTTATTTTATTATAGAAGTAATGCATATTCATGAGGACATTTTGGAAATGCAAAAAAATAAAAATTAGAGTAAAATTAAAACCATGCATAATCTCACCCTTAGAGATAATCACTAAGAGTTTGTTGATGGATGTTATTCTGTGCATATATTGCATATAATATTTTTTTCCAAAATGAAAATTCACCTCACATATCATTCAATATTCTTTTACAACATGAATTTTAGGGATATATAACATTACATTATACAGAAAACACAGAGTTCATGGAACCAAGCTACCTAGCGCATGACAGTTGATTAGTCTGGCAGGATACTGTCTTAACTCTGACCTTAGACAATTTTGAGAATGATAAGGGTTTGCCAGATATGAGAATCAAGGTATCATGTTTGAGATGACAGTTCACAAGCCTCAGCCTGGTTCTGGAGACTGTATGGAAGAAAGATAGTGAATGAATTCTTGTTGAGCTGGTTTTTATTTCCCTCCTACCACCTCAACCCTCCCTCTCAGCCATAGAAAAAAACGAATCAGGGAAGGAAGCGGAGTGTTAGATGCTGGTGACAGTTGAGAAGAAGAGACTCTGCCCCCTTGCCATACCTCATAGCTTGTCATTAGCCCCAAGCAAGGGAGGCAGTAGCATCCAGAAAAGTTTGGGGATCTGAGAATTGAGGAGAACTCAGCTCCTCTCATGGGCTAGAACTTACAAGTGGCCACCCTGGTAGATGGAATTCCTGGAGCCACCTGGCTACAGAAAGGTCTGAGGCAGATGGTCAGCCTCAGAAAGGTAAATGGACACAGCCAAGTTCTCCCTGTATCCTGAGAAGGGAGGGAAGACCATGATTTCACAATTTTCATGTTTCTGTTGTTCTGTTTCCCACTGTTAATAATCAAACACCTGGCATGAGGCAAATGGATGACCTGATATCTTTTTAATATCATGGCAAGTCATGATACTAAGGATTATTTTATTTTCTAGGGGGTTGTACTTAAATTCGACTTAGTATTTGCTGTTGGTTAGGGTTGAGACTCGGGAAGTTACATGCTAACTTACAAATGGCTGTCATACCTTAGATTGAAAGCTTGTCATACATTATCTTTTGACATTAAAGATACTGAAAGTCAGCTTTTAGCAGATTGCTACTTCAATCATTTCCTAGGTTTTGCTCTGATGGTGTTTTTAGTTCTATTGTCAGTGATTGCTCTAAGCAAGTGTCTAGGCTGAGTTCCTCTGGTTGCCATGTAGACTGTATAGTGTGTTCACTTTTTTTACCCAGAAAGCTTTGAGCATGATGTCTGTTTTTGATGCTGTCTCCTATTTTCTTCAAATTTCAATTTCTCGGTTTATTCTTGTTTGCCCACTAAAATACTCTTTTTTTCTTTTCTGCAGAATGCCTGAAGAATATTAGCTTATTGACAGAGGAAACTAAGACTGACATGAATTCATTAACTATTGGTGGGTTCAGGTTATCAGTTCTTATTATACCTTCTATCCTCAGGGGATCTTAATTTTTTCATTAGAATTCAACAGTACCAAGCCTCCTTGGACACAAAAAATACTGATTGAGAGAGACCAAAGATAAGGAATTTTATTATCCTTGCGTGGAGAAGTCACCAGTGCCTCTGTAATACAAGCAATTCACAAAGTAACCCACAACACAATCCTAATTTCTAACATTATCTCCAGTGGCAACTTGAAAAGAATATTTATCAGTACAGCTCTGGGCTTTGAGGTCAGACAGACGGAAGAGAAAGTCCTGGCCTCAGTCCTTGCCATTTGCCTTTGAGAGGTTTGAATGAAAATTACATAGCTCAGTATCGGGTCTTTGCATATTTTAAATAAGTGATAACTCTTGGTCATCTTTATTCTAATACTATATCTATGACCTGCATACATAACATATATCATGGAGAACGCTAAGTACTATGGTGTAGATGTCCTTCAGAAATGATTCTATGACTCAAAACTCATTTTATAAAAATGTGTTAATGAGATTTTTCTCCCCTTAAATGAAAAAACCTCATTGAATTCGACCTCAGCTCTCTCCCCTCTCAAATTAAAGATAAGGTGCCTCTCATCTAAAGCAGAAAGAACATTAGAAAAATGGATATCTAATTTGATAGGGCAATTTTTTAATCCTGTTTTAAATAATAAGAGTTATTAGGACTACCAAGAAGCTCTTCACTGGGCAGGGAAGAGGCTCCTGAGCAGGATGAACTATGAGCTTGATTGTCAAAACTACATCATGACAGAAGCGCCCACCTGGCTTCTTGCATTTGAGTCATTTTTTGTCTCCGGCTTAAGTTGGCCTGATGCTGTGATAGGATTGAAAGGTCTTGGAGACAGTGTCCTTAGAGACTGTGATATCTCTATTTGCCCCAAAGTTTCCAGTGTGGAATCACAATATTTGAGTCAAGAAAGACACCTTAGTCCAGTTTTCTCATTTTAAGGATGAGAGCAGTAAGAAGTTTAGAAGTTGCTCAAGGTTGTATGACTGTTTCTAAAATACCTCCACTGTTACTTCTATCAGTACTTGGCAATTCACCTTTAGAATCTGTTCTTTAAAGGGCAGGTGTGCCCAGGTGATATGCCACCTGCAATCTGCATAATTGAATGGTGAATATTCAATGAAATCTTCCCAGGAAAGGGAAAAGGTTCTGTGGAATGAGCCACAGAGCACGTGTGGCAAAGAGAATTGCAGAACTGGAGAAGACAGGAAGATGGAAAGGGAATCAGACAGAATTGGACAGAGGCACAACCTTGGAAAACAAGCCAGAAACACCTCATCTCCTTTGCAAGTTTCCTAAGACTGACTCTGGGATGAGTACTCTTTTTTAAGGACTTCCTTACATTTTTATATATTTTTTAGACTAACTGATTTAACTTTTTTCTTCATTATGACTAAAGAAAATGCAGAGGGATATCTTTGCTTTTTCTAAATCAATGTAAAACATAATAAGCACATTGGTTAAGAGTGTAATTAAAATGCCTGGGCTCAAATTCCACTTACTAGATGTGCCAGTTTCAAAAACGTCTGAAAATTGTTTGATACGTCTCCCATTAAGACACAAGGTTTATGGCCCATCCAGGTTGATCTCTGCTGCCCTCAGTGACCCTTCGTCAGAAATAGGCTGTAGTGGTAGTGATTGGGTGCCACTGCTAAGGTTAGGTCAGAACATGTCATTCAGCCTCCTCTTAACTCTGTTGAGACACCTACTTCGAGGAGGACTACCCACAATGTAAGAAATCCCTCTGAAGTGAGGCTAAACACTGATGACGTCACTTGCAGGCACTGCAGCCCCCAGCCCCCCGCTAAGCTGCCAGCCCACACAGTCACACAGCATCATCATTCCCAGCCACACAAGTGTGTCATTGTGGGTGTCCTGCTGAGTGGAGCCTTTAGGTGACTGCAGCGCCAGCCATATCTGACTTCAACAACATGAAAGACCCCAAGAGAGAACTACTCAGCCTCAACCACACTGCATTCCCGATGCACAAAATCATAAAATAAAATGGTTATTTAAGCTGTTATGTTTTGGGGTATTTTACTACTTAACAGTAGTTAACTGACACAGAGGTGTTTTCTTGGGTGATTATGTTAGTATTTCTAAGCTTTTGTGCTGTTAGATACATAAGGAGGGTGATCACTGATCTAGAATATTCTTCGCATGCTTTCATTTGCGCCTCTTTGGGGTAATTTTCTTCATTAAAAAAGTCAATTCTCTACATATCATTTACATTCACAGTAAAGCAAATGAGGAAGAGAAAGATCATCAAGACTAATATGACCAAATTTACTTTGAGATTATAATCAAGAGGAAAAGCAAATTAAAAAAAGAAAGAATCCAGGAAAGACTTGGAATTTCATGGCATTTGGTCTGATGTTTGGATGTTCCTTAAATCATATGTTGAAAATGTCACTGTGGGTATAGATCCCAGGAGAGATGTTGGTCCCTGAACCACACACTGAGTAGAACAGTGCTATAAAAAGACTTTCTACAAAGACAGAAATATTGTATGTCTGCACAGTCCAAAAACATGGCTATTAAGGCCTTAAAATGTGGCCAGCCCAACTAAGGAAATAGTTCATTAAAATTAAAATTTAAATACCCACATGAGGCAAGTGGCTACTGTACTGGTAACACAATACTAGATTATGCTTGCTAATCAAGTTTATGACTAAACACTGACAGTGATAGGAAACTTTCTACCTGAAGCAGTTTGCTTCACTCACAATATTTGTAATTTTAACCCAATTGGTAGTAAAGCTGTTTCTGTAAATACAAAGAACAGGCATAATTTGGTATGTAGAATAATCACCTCCCCCTCCCCCCACACACACCCAAATAGCCACTTGCTAATTCCCAAGATTTCAATTTGTTATGCAGCAAAGGGAAATTAAAGTTGCTAATGAAATTAGGTTGCTAATCAGCAGATACAAAATTATGTTAAATTATGTTGGTGACCCGAATATGATCACGGGGTTCCTTAATAGAAGAAGAAGGATGCAGAAGAGGATGGTCAGAAAATGACGGAAATAGGGTCAGAGTATAACTGAACCCAGGTTCGGCTGCCTGCCGCAAGGAAAGCCAAATCGTGAGACAGGTGGTGGTGAGAAGGAAGCGCTTTACTCAGATGCTAGCCCCCTGAGAAGACGGATGACTCTGACCCCAATGCCCATCTTAACATCTCAGTGCAGGCAGAGATTTTTATGAGGAGAGAGAGGGAAAACAGAACGAAGAGATCAAAGGGAGGGGATTGAAAAGTTCTCTACATGCCGATCAGCACAGTCCATTCCAATAATGATCTTGAACTGGTGAAGCGATGGTCTGGTGTGTGTCATCCTGGTTTTACTTCATCCTGGTTTTAGTTCATCCTGGTTTTATGGTTGAAGGTCAGCAAAAATCCCACAGAGCTGAGATGACTGAAGGTCAGAGTCTGTATCTTTTGAAACTGGTCCCTAGAATTCTTATACAAACTTGTTGTTTATCTATAAGTAGCATATTAATCAGAGTCGACATTTATAGAAACCATGTCAAAAGAATGATAGGGTTGATCGCAATTCCCCACTGTTATAAGAGAAATGACACATTGCTAAATTTGAAGATGACGGAAGGGGATCGTGAGCTAAGGAATGTGAGCAGCCTCCAGAATCTAGGACAGAAAGCAAGGAAATGGATTCTCTTTTAGAGCGCCCAGGAAGGATGCGACCCTGCCAACACCTCAACCTTAGCCCAGTGACACTCATGTCAGAGCTCTGGCCTCCAGAACTGTCTGTCAATAAATTTACATTTTTCTAAGCCAGTAAGTTTTTTTGTAATTTGTTGGAGTAGCATTAGAAAACTAAGTACATCATAAATAAAATCCACAGTGAATCTGATCAGCATTATTCAATCCCTGCGAGAGTTTTTCTCTAACTTTAAACCTCCCTAGGTTCTATAACTGCTCAGATGTCATAATCCCATTTCCCTAATCTACCTGGATCAGTGTCCTCTGGACAGAAGTCTGGTTGGCTGACATGGCACTTAACAGCATGTCACCCAGCATGGGGCACAAAGGTCCATCTGTGGGAACTAGGCATTGCCCCCTCTCTTGCCTGGTCTTTATTATCATTTCCATCTGTGAAAGCTAAGAATGTTTTAGCTTTTCTGGGAGCCACATCTCGGGATTGAATGAATGAAACTACCCGTTGACCAACTACCCCCACCAACACACACACTATTTTTCACAGATGTTGCTATAAAACCACCCCAGTCCCAGGTCCCTAGTAATATTGTGTCCATTCTCTAGTGTGTAAAAACATCATGGGATTTGAATTCCAATGTATCTGCTCTCTCTTTTAACTTTTTGTGTTCTACAAATTTCACTTTGATCCCATTACTATCCTCATCCAGGTAATTAATAAAGCCTTGGAAGAGGACAGGCAGAAGACAGGGTTCTGTGATACCACCTAGAGACTTCACTATCTCTTCATTCATTCATTCATTCCACAAAATGGGTTTCGTACCTACAGTAGGGTGACCAACCATCCCAATGTGCCTGAGGTGGAGGACTTCCTGGAATTAGGGACTTTTAGTAGTAAAACTGGCAGAGTTTTTGGCAAATAGGGATCACAGAGCATCGTAAATTTCAGTGTGCCTCACTTCATTTTGGGGCACTAGGGAGTAAAACCAAAATAAAGCACCAGTCTGTGCTCTCAAGGATCATACACCTATAATTTAGTTTAAATTAAATTAAAATTTAATTTAAAAAGAAATTTTGGGGGTGATATTGGTTAATAAAACTATATGGGTTACAGGTATACAATTCTGCAACACATCATCTGTATATTGTATTGTGTGTTCACCACCCCAAGTCAAGTCTTCCATCACCACTTAACACCCCTTACCGTTGTCTACCACCCCCAACCCACCGTCCCTCTGGCAATCACCATACTGTTGTCTGTGTCTGTGAGACTTTGTTTTATACCTTAAGATTTTTCTTTATTACCCACTTTTCTGTGATAGCCAAGAAGATTGATTTAGCTTTACTCTCTGTAGTTTTAGGTTAAAAAATAGCTATTTCCATATTTTTAAGTGTATCTCCTTACCACTTTGAAATTGTATCAAACTTCTGGTTACAGAAACCAGAAACTTGAAAATAGTGAAGCAGTCTTATTCTCCAGTCGCTAAGAATCTGGAAGAGCCTGATCAGGACTGTTAGAATAGTTCCGTGGATCCAGGGCCCTCCTCCCTTTCCACTCTGTCATCTTTGCCTGTGCTTATCTGTTTCTGGTTATAAAGGGGCTGCCCCATGTTCTTATTTCAAGTGAAAAGAAAGAGAAGAGCAAGGGGTAGAAGTTGTGTGCCAGCTAAGTTTGCACTTTTTAAAAGGAATTTTCCTGCAATGCCCAACCCAACAGGTTCCAACCCAATCAGTGTCTTGTTCAATATCTCATTAAGCAGAATTTAGTTTTTTAATCACCATTATCTGCAAAGAAATTGGAAGATGTATTTTTTGAGCTGGGCACATCATTACCATCATGACCGCCATTCCCATTAATTAATTATGGAAGCAAGCAAGAAGGAGGAATCAGATATTAGGTAGTCAGCTAGCTCTCTGAACCTCACTGTCTCTTAAAATTGTCACCCTCCCTACCTTCTAGTTAATGTCTGCTTTCCCCTTGAAATCTCTCTTTGTCAAATACCTCAATGAAATGTCATTATGCAATGTCAAGGAGACACTGCTAATCTGCTATTGTAATTGTAATCCTATTATAAAGACTGCAAGCAACTCTGGCTAAACTAATGGAATCTGTATGAATTTGCAACCAGAATAATGGTTTCAAGAAATGGGGTGGCTTTCACTTCACATTTCCAGTTTAAAACCTAAAGTAACTGATTCTTTTTCTTTTTCTGTTTTTACATTCAGAATATATTTTTAAGGGTATCAGTAGCTACTAAACTAGAATTATAATTAAGCATGTAAATATCTTAGATTTCATATTTTAAAAGAAAATAAAGGCATTTTATTAGTCTATTTTGAACAATGTTTAACATTTCTTTGAACAGAAATACTATTCTAGACACAGCCCGTCTTTGAGGTTAGCTCATACCATTCCCTTCAAGTGTAAGCACTAAAACAAGGACATTTTCTGACCTTTCTGTGAAAGCTGAGTAATTATTTGGTTATAAAGTGCCAAGTGGATTAGCTAAAAGCTGCAGTTCATGGGCTTGTGACTTTACATCACAGGGTTTTAAGTATAGCTGTCTAAACTAAAAGGGTCCTGGGTATGTGGAACCCATGGTTAAAATACACTTGTCATATTTCAGTCAAGATAAAAGCAGAGTAGAGGAAGAGGGTGATAAAGAATGGTTCTTGGACCTCTTGTCCAGGTAAATACACTCCCTACAATCTGCATCCAAGTAATGCATTTAGATAAAGACTGACAATACTCCTACTAATAATTCTAACTATCTTTCATTTTAATGTGCCAGGCATTGTGCAAAGAATGTTAATCCATCATCTCTAATGCACATCTCAAATGTATAACAAATACATTATAATCTCTATTTCACACTTAGGGACACTGAGATCAGAAAAATCATGTAACTTGCCCAAAGTAAAACTTACGTGCGTGAGTCTCCAAAGCACAGCCTGTCTTTCCGGGATATTTCTCAGCCATATCCACAGTTGCTGTGAAAACTCTTCAGCCAACAGATTGTCTGTGTATTTGTCATTTCTCTTTCAGAGCCTTAAAGAAGCACTGGACTTAGAAGACTTCCAATTGAGTCTTGTCTTGATTTGCCACTTACCAACTGTGGGAACCTGCGTTTGTCTTTTCATTTTTCCGAGTCTCAGTTTCCTCATCTGCATAAGATTACAGTATCTATATTGTTAGTCATATCTATCATATGGCGTTATTGATAGAATTAAAAAAGATAATATAATAAAGACTGGGGACATAGTAGAATGTTCAACACATATTGCTTAAATCGTGTACTCATCACTATCGAATTTGTAATTAAATGACCTACATCTAAATAACTTATAAGATTTCATCCTAAGTGCCCATCAGTGAATGGATGGATCAAAAAACTGGTATTGAACCTAGAATATAACACTCAGGATATAAACTTCATTGAGTATGAAGGTGATAGGTTGGTGAGACACCTGGTGGCCACATAAATGTGCCGGTGACCTGGGGGCTTGAAGAGAAAATAGTGTTCAAAGACAGTGTAAAGGAACACCATTTTGATGTTGTTTTTTAAAAGAGGCAGAGTTACCAAAGTAAGGGACCTATAAAGTTTGGGTTCTCCAGAAGCAGGCATGAGGTAGAGTTTGGGGTGAAAACTATTTATTAGGACTTGACCTCAGGAAAAGGAAGGAAGAAGAAGCAGGCTAGAGCAGAAGGTAAGATTAAACTAGGTTCAAACCGTTGGCAAATCCAATGATTATGGCTTATCAGATCGGTTCCCATCAAGCAGCAATGGCCAGGTCTTATCTCACCAATAAACACATCCCTGGGAAGAGTGTACCTCATTTGAGATGGTTCTTCCCAGACCCTAGAAGAGTGAAGGCTGATGCTGATTACAGAAAATCCTCCCTTTTAGTGGGACCTGGGTGACACATCTTAGTTTCAACCTCAAGGCCATAGTGGGCTTTGGCTTTATGAGACCAGGAGGCCAAGAGCCCTAAGTTGGGATCATGACATCAGATATGAGTTCTAAATACTTTTCCATCATTCTGCCAACTCTGACTTTAAATGCATCTCTCAATGATCAATGTCTTAACAGTTTTCCTATCTATGAATAGACATTTGGCATCCATGACTTCTGAAATCCATCTAGTCTCTAATATTCCACAGTTCTATAATTTTATGTTCATCAAGATGTATTTACTGAAGACGACTACCGGGCCAGCCATTTCTAGGCATGTAGGATGCACCAGTGAAGAATGTCAACCAAAACTCCTGCCCTGGTGCAGTGGTCGTTCTAGTGGTTACAAAGGTATCTTCATTATGAGATAAAGCAATGAAGAAAAATTTAATCAACAATTTTTTTAATTACTGTAACATACCATGATACTGCTTCAAAGCAGAAGAATTTTATATTGAAGGTGCCAGGGAAATATATTCTAGAAGTAACTTAACGAATTGTTTATGGGGTCACGTCATAGCTTCAACACACTGTATAGGCTGTAAGATATTCTTTCCACCTTTTGTCTATGAGAGCTCATAAAATTTTGACAACCTTTCCTTATTGGCAAAGGCTGGGAAGGAAATTAAGGTCTAGAGAGAAGAAAATGAAATAGACTTTTGGAAATTTGGGCTGGAAATATGTCAATATTCTTCTCAGTGATTCATCTAAAAAGTTATTAAAACCACAATCAGAACACAAGATATAACAAATACAGAATATTTTACTTTATCTCATGTGTGCCTAAATATTACATTTTTCATTTCTGCTGTTGTGACGGGGGCTGGAAAACATTCCATGAAACTGTCATTATCGCTATGACACATCCCTTTTCAATCCAACCATCAACACTGTTTGTGCTAGCTGGCTGATTAAAGTGTTAGGTAAAGCCAAGGATATATTTTGAGGGAAGGGGTCTTGATTTATTAGGATTTAATCAGTCCACTTAAGTGAATGCTATATTACTGAATGGGTTTTTGACAAGATGATTGTAATGCATGATTCCATAATAATAGTGAAATCTCTTTTTTTGGAGAAAAGATAAAAGCTCATGACCTCAAGCTATGAACCAGATTTAGAAAAATCTCTGCAGCATATTTCAGCATATTGAGTTTTTGTCTCCCTAGTTGGACCAGAGGATCAGCGTGAACACTACGCAAATATCTCTGCCCCTTCCTTGGTACACATCTCAGTGAGACTTAACCTCTGGGCCCTAAGGAACTTCCCTTGGGCCCAAAATGTGCTCTCCCTTAACAAAAGTATTGCAAATGTTGAGGCTGTTTGGGTCTCCAGGCCTGTCTATGATTCGTGGAATGCATCAAGATCTCACCTATGGAGGAGTTCACTTCTAGAAATGGCAGACTGTATAATTCAGATGGGTTTTCTTTTGAGAACAACTAGCAAAGATGGATGACAACAAAAATCCACTTGAAGGTAGTAAACAGCTGCTAAAGCATATGGAAATGTGCTGTAGAAAATGTTTTTCTGAGGAAATAGTAGTACAGTAGAGGAAAAAATGATACATTCTTCTGTGTTGTGAAAGCCATATTTGGGGGTGGGGTGTCCGAGAAAATTATGCTTCCAAGTACCAAATGTCGCACAGATTTGGTGTCATCAGGGACAAGCCCGTCACAGCTGGAATTTAAAAGGGGGTTGGGTAATTTTTTGTGCCAGCACACCCACAGCTGTGTTCACTAATTTATAAGTAAGACCCAAGCAGAAAGGAGATTCTCATAAGAAGATAACTGAGTGCATTAACAAGCCTGGGTTCATTAATTGACTGGAGAAATGTTCACATAAACTGGATTTAGTATACTCAGCTCATTTCCTTTGCTTTTGGATGGAGAAGGGTGGGGCAGGGAGGGAGTAACAGTGATGTAGTTTCTAAAGAAAGATACACCACTATAACTTGCTTTTCCTTTCTAGATCACAACGTGGCTTAACTTCTCATAGCATGACATCTAGGCTCTGCAAGAGAGTGTGTCAACGCTGAGCATTCAAAGAGACCCGGGTGGAAGCTGCAAATGTTCTTGTGACCTGGTCTCAGACCAGATCTTAGAACGCCATTTCTAATGCATGTTACTTGTCAAGAGCCACTAAGACCGGCCTAGATTACAAAGGGAAGGGAATTATCCTCCTGAAAGGAGGAGCAGAAATCCATACTTCAGGCCTTGACTTCGACAACAAAAATGTCTGAAACTTAATAAACAGAGAGTTGAGAAAGCACAGGCACATTCATCTGTATCACAACCCAACGGTATTCTAAAACCACGTTCCTCTTGGTAAGTGGTTGTAGGTGCTTCAGCTAGAGTTAAAGGTAAAAATATTATAAAGGCTGCTCACTATGTCAGAAACACACCTCCCAGACCTCTGGCTAACTTTACAAGCATATCTGGTTAGTTCGGAGCAGCACCCAAACACACGACAAAGGCATCTCATTCCTTGCCCCTACATAGGAGAAGTATTTTAAACATCTTGAGCTTCTATAATTATTTATTTATCCCTTAATAGCATTGCCAGATACACTATGCCCACTTAAATCTGAATTTTATATAAACAACAATATTTTCTCACATGCACTAGTACTGCCTTCGGCATGCTTATGCTAAAATAATACACTGTTTATCTCATTCAAATTTAACTGGGCATCCTGTATTTAATCAGAGACCCTATCTCTGAATAACGTTGAGATTTTATGTCAGAAGTTTTTCCTCAAATGTATCAAGTTGAGAATAACTTTTGCATTTGGCTTCCAAATTATGATGCTTTACTAAATCCATAATATAATTTAATCCTCTGCATCTAGGTAACCCATATGTAATTACGAACAATCAAGGGTTTTTCTGTGTAGGAATGAGGACAGGAAGACAGAGATATCAAGGATATGTAGACGGCTTTCTTAAAGACATTGAGATAAATAGGTTATTTAACATTTTTCAGTAACTCTAGCATCATGGCACATTTGCAGAATTAGTACAGAAGTTTTTTTTTTTTTCTCTTGGCAACCCTAAAGTCCACCTTCTTATAATTAATTCCATTTTCTTCTTTTTGGACTAGAGTTGAAAACAGCTGGTCACCACATGAAAATACTTCATCTGTTTAAAGGCACATGCTATCTCTGAGCTTTGTCTTCTTCAGGCCAAATTATGTCTGCTCATTTTTCTTCGTTGGTTCTAGTTCCAATCCTTTTGTCATTTCTGTTTTTCTCTCTTGGCACCATAGTGAATTTTCCACATTTCTAAAATTATACAGATTGAAATTAGATTTAGTATTCAAATAAGTCCTTAATAGTAAATATAACCATAAATATTGCTATGGTTATATATTATTTCAAATGCATAAAGCATTTAAAATACATTGACCAAATATGGATAAAACCAATAGATAAGTTAAAATGGAGCTCTGTTTTTCAAAAACAAAATAAAATTCTAAGAAAAAATCAAACAATGCAAAATAAGTCAGGAAAAGTGGGACAAGGGAATAGAAAACAGAAGTGATGACTGAAAATGAAGAATAAGCCACCGTATCAATAATTACATAAATGTTAATGGATGAAACACTCTACTTAAAAGGTAGAGATATTCATAATGAATCATAAAGCAAAACAGCTATATGCTGTCTACAAGAGATACCCTTTAAATACAGACACACCGGTAAGTGGAATAAATGTGTGGGAAGACTGTATACAGTCTATACATACTACATATGCTATGTGGCGTGCAGACAGTACACATGAGAAGAATGAGGGGCTATATTAGTATTAAAGTATTAGCTTCAAGAAAATATACAAAATATAAAGAGGACTATTTTATAATGAGAAAAGGGTTAATTCTTCATAAAACCCAAAAACCTTAAATGTCTATGCACTTAAAAACTGTATGTTTACTGTATGTGAATCAAAAATTGACACATTAAACAGATAAGTAACCAGCTGTGTGACTGTAGTTGGAAATGTTAACACCCATTGCTCGGCAACTTACACAGTTACTAGACAAAAAATCGTGTAAGACAAACATCATTGACAACCTTGACCATACTGACGCTTATGGAGCATTACACTTAACAAAAGCAGAAGGCGCATTCTCCACACTTCCGCCAGTGCAGATCACTCATTGGGCCATAAAATGAGTCCCAGTAAATTTAAAAGAACTGACATCACGTAGAGATTATTTTCTGACAACAAAATTGAATTAAAATGCATAAATGCCTTGCAGAGATTTTAATTATCATCACACACATTTCCCCACTTTTCTTAACATAATTTAAATTTCCTCTGGGTATACTAATCCTGTTTATTTGGACATTTCTCTAGTCAGTTAATGAACCCAGGCTCATTAATACCTTCAATTATCTTCTTATGAGAAATTCCCTTCCACTTGGGTGTTGTCTATAAATGAACAAACACAACTTGCTTGATAGTATACAGTCCATGTAAGTGTGCTGGCATAAAAAGTAACCCCACAGCCTCTTAAACTTCAGCTCTAACGGGCTTGTCTCTGACCAGCATTTGGTACATGGTACAGATTTGGTACAAATCTGTGCAGCATTTGGTACACGGAAGATAATTTTCTTGGACACCCCCTGCCCCAAACATGGCTTTCATAACACAGTGTTATCTGTAGTTTCTAACCAAACTTCCTTCTCAACATTATGGATCCCCACCCCCAGTTCCCTCCTTGGAACTCTTCTCCCTATGTACTGCCCCTAGCAGGGGTGTCCTACCCTTTGGTGTCTCTGGGCCACACTGGAAGAGGAAGAGTTGTCTTGGGATGCACATTAAATATGCAAACACTAACAAAATCTGATGAGCAAAAAAAAAGGTGTTAAGTAAATTTATAGTTTTGTGCTGAGTCACATTCATAGCCATCCTGGGCCTTGGGATGGACACCCCTGAAGGATCTCATCCATCCCTGCATCTTCCACTCTACCTCTGTGCAGATCATTCTTATTTTTACATTTAGTTCCATTATTCTTGAACTTCAAGTTCATAATCCCTATGTGGCTTCGTTGTAGGTATGGACCCTATACTAAAAATCCATGGGTGAACAAAACTATTACATCCCTAGACTTCTCTTCATGAAGTCCCCTGATGCTTACTCTGACCACCCAGGCTTAACAGAAATCAATCTCAGTTGTTGGTGCTGTTTCTTGCTTCATGAAGACAGGGCACAATCTCAACTCATTGAAACCCTTTCCAGCCATCTGTCATCAGGCAGTGCTAGATGCTATTTGAGTGCTTTCTGTAACAGACCAGGTTGAGCTGCATTGCTGCTTCCAGACTACACTTGGGGGAGAGGGATATTTAGTAAGTCTGGATACCTGCAGTGAAGGTCCTACATTTTCAAGCAAATCCTGTTGTCCACCCCAAAGTGCTCATAGTTTGCAGCTCTTGTTCCCCCACTCTCTGCAGGATCCATCCACTTTCAACCTCTTCCAAATATTAGGAACAAAATAATTTATTTTATTCTTTCCTTGACCTCAAAAACACTTAATCCTTCTATTTGTTCTTCCTCTGAAACAGTCAACACTATCTCTTCAACTAACCCGAGTTTTTTGCAATGAAGGTCAAGAAACAGTATTCAAGCAGTGATTGATTTCTGCCCTGAAAAAAAAAATTCTGAGGCAAGGAAATGTTAAAGTGTGTCTGCTTGCTGGATCAGGAGAGGGAGGAAAATGCAGGATGAGCACGTGTGGGTTAAGATCTCAGCTAATTCTAATGCACCTTCCTGATGACTTCTGCTCCTGCCAAAAGCACCTATAGACATGGAATCATCATTCCTCTTCTGTAAGGTAGACGTTAGTTGTATCTTTTCTACATTATCTCTTTTAAGCTAATATTTATTGTGCACCTCCTGTGTGTTAAAAAACTTTACAAGAAGCAACTAATTTCATGCTCATAGTAACCCTATTGGGGACATATTATTATTATCCCTATTTTTCAGTTATAAGTTTAGAGAAAGTAAACCACGTACATATTCAGCAAAGGGTAGAGTTAAGATTTTTAATGCAGGATGATTGAAACCTGCTTCCTCTCTCTTAACTTTTAACCACCATGTGATACCACTCTTTTCCTACATATGCAAGTATGTTTTAACACATGTCCACAATTAACTTGAAAACAGTTCCTTTTTCTTATGCCCATTATTGATCCCACCAGCTCCAGGCTCTTGGAGCTCCAAATTTGAAGTTATCTTTTGCTCCTTCTTGCATTTTCAGGCACTTGCTAAGTCTTATAAATCCTACTTCCACTCTATCTCTTCAATTTTGCCTTTTCTCCATTCCTTTTCAGATTTGTATGATCTCTTTATTCAACTGCTATAATATTTTCCAAATGCTGTCTTAATTTTTTTTCTCTACTTTCTGTAGGTCATTTTACATACTGGTACAAAGGAACTCTTGCTAAGATACGTCCAATCATTACTCCACTGCCTGCTAAACTTGTTACCCAATGCTTTATTTCAGATACCAAGCCCTCTGCAATACATCTGAGCCTACTTTTCCACTCCTATTTCTTGCCTTATTCTCTGCCTACTTCTCTCACGTCACAATGCAAGTTCACTATTTGTAACTTTCTGAGTATAACCTCTACCCTTCCCCATTCTTTGCTTCTGCACATGTTATTTCCTCTCTCTGAAATACCCAAATATCCACTCTTCCTCCAAGGATCATAATAAATGTCAACTAACCTATTTCAGAAAAAACTTTTTGGTGAGCGAATACAGATGCTCGCCAACATCCAGTTCCTGTTTCTTTCCTGAACACACAGAAAAACAAGACTTTCCAACCCCTTGCAGTTAAGTAGAGCTTTATGACTAGTTGCAGTCAATGGAATGTAAGAGGAAGTGGCGCACATGACTTTTGAAATGAGATGTTTAAGACTACCTGCACCATCCCTCATATTCCCGGCTTCTGTGAGCCTGGAAGTTATGCGTCCTAAACAACAACGGCTGCAGTATGGTGGAGTCTTCAACACCCTGGGTCCCTTAATGGCTGTGCGGAGCGGAACTTTCCACTAGCCCACACTGGGCATATAATAAAAAGGAGAAATAACTTTGTTTTGGTAAGCTACCTTATTTTCCTGTTACTTTTTTTGTTATCTAGTATAACCTGTCCTTAATAGCACAACTTCCTGAATTCCCCTTTTCCAAGTATAATTTCTTTCTCCTTTAAACCAAAAATTTATTTAGTTTTTATGACATCATATTATTTGTAGGATAGTTATTTGTTTAGTTATTTAATTTTTCTTATAAGTAAGTCCTTATTGGTCAAGGGGCTGCCCCTTAGTCATTTTTTATCGAATGCCTATTATTTGAGAGACACTAGGCTACATGTTAGTGAATCTGTGTCCATTATATGAATCATGCATGGATAGTACAGTTAACGAATGCTTCTCAAATGGAAAACAACAGGACATTTAGGATAAGAGAAGAATGACCCAGAATTTTTGTAGGCAAAATTGTCATACTCTCAGCAAATTAAAAGAAGTATTGCCTCTTTCTTTTTCTGGCTGTTATTTATAGTCAGAGAAACCAAAGGAATACAGAAGTATCATAATTTTAGATATAAACATATTTATTTATTATAGATCTTGCATACTATCAAACTTATGGAACTATACATTGTCAAGATCTTTAAACTCTCTAGAATTTAATTAATAATCATCACCATAATTTTCACTTCAGATACATATAGCTACACAGCAAAGACAGAATTAGACAATGAACAAGAGATAATAAAAGCAATCAAGTCACTCTCTAGTTTAGTTGAGATCCCTTTGTGAGTAAAATGTACGTGTGTGTGTCTTTATGTGTGTATCTCTTAAATGACCTGAGTGATATTGATTACATTCTTTTCTGCTTCATTTCCAGAATTAAGTGCACTGGGTGTGATTCAGGGCAAAAACTAATAGAATTTGTGACTTGTCATTTCGAATTCATCACCCACAGCTGTAGTTGTAAACATTTATCTGTTTTGAATTGGCCAGAGTTTATTTAGCTGTTAATAAGAGATTAATCGACCAACAAATATTAACCAAGCACTTGCTTTGTCAACTCTGTAAAGAGAAATGGTGAACTACTAGCCCTTGAAGAAAAGGATATAAAATACTGAAATAACTTGATAAACAATTTTTCAGGTTAAGAGAAAAGTCTGTTGAGAGAGATGAGAACACAGTGCCCATAGAAATTAATTGGGTTGCACTTTCTGTTAAGGATAAAACTCTTCATATTCAATTTGATCTGTTATCCCAGGAATGAATCAGAGCGTTTATGACATTAGGATAGAGCAAAGACCATGATGGATTAATTATGAAGTATATATACAAAGGTCTTGTTTTTATATTTTAAAAAAGTGGAATAAAAGTGCTTAATTCAGATCCTTGACAAGCAGGAAACTGATTCATTCTACCTATTGGCTCACTGGGACACTGGGACACTGGGAAACTCAATTTCCTATTCAGAGTATATCAATTAGGGTCTCTGTTGAAAGGCCAGAAACCAACTCTGGAGTCTTTCAAGAAAAATAAATAAGCTTAGTGAAAGGATACTGAGAAGCTCCCAGAATCAAGGAAACACTTTGGCCATCACAGTTCCAGAGAGGACTCAGGTTGGGGGTGGGGGGTGGCAGCTGCTGTCAGGGTCCCAGGAGCAGGACCTTGGGAGTCTCCCCAGAACTTGGACATAGAAGGGCCTGGTTGCAGCCAGCTTCCTTCCTGCAGTCACCTGGAACGGCGTCTGTCTTCAACCTCACTTGGGTCTAGGCTTGAGGAGGTAGGGAGTTCATGTGCTATCCTCGTGAATCTTCTGGTCACCAAAGAAGGACGGGGGACACTGGGCTTCCCCAAAGCATATGTAGCCTGAGTATACTCATGTCCTCTAAAGCAAGGAGACTGGATCTCTGAGAGCTGTCATGTTCCTTGAACTTTTTTCCCATTAAAGCCAAAAAGTTCCATATATCTAAGATCTTTTTCTAGATGGCACCTTAATCAATGGCAATTAAAATAAATACCCAGACTTAAATAGATTTAAAAGACCCCACACTACACACAGCGATTTGTCATTAATCAGTTGTGTGGTCATGGGTCAGTCCCTTGAGATTTTCCGTGTGTTCAACGAAAGTGTAGATATCTAAGATTTTGCATCAAACCTACATAGCCTTAATCATAAATACCTGACTTCCTACAGGGTAGTCTTGAGTAAACATTTTACATTCTAAATTACCTTCTGTCGTGATCCCAGACTTTAAGCACTGCTATTTAGACTCCTGGTTAAAACTCTGTAAAATTAGACTATTCTTTCCTGACAAAATGAGGAATTAATTGCTTTTGTGGATAAAAACTATAATCTCCACAAGTGGAGGCCTTAAGGCTAATTTTTTTTATAAGCATACAGCTCTACGAAGCATATGGCACCTTAAAGTATGCGACATCTAAAAATAACATTTAGGTACGCAAGGGTAGATGTTTGGTGTTCACGGGTAAAACATCAAAATGGATATTGAACGATAAAATGCCATCTGTTCCACATCAAACAACCATAAAGCACAGCCTTTGATGTCCTTATGCTGTGTTCACTCACCTTTCCTCTTCAAATGGCCTCCATTATGATGCTCCTTCCAGCCGTGGAAACCGTGCCTCCTGTCTGCTCTGCCAGGACTGTGTGAAGCACCGCCTCTCAGTGTGAGATTGTCTGACTGCTTGTAAGTCCAAGGATCATTTACTGGCTTTGGAGTTAGTCTTCAGTATAGAGCTTTATGCTTGTTGCTCAAAGAATAGATGATGTTCATTTTTGTAATTGTAAAACACATACTCACAAGAAATTTGGAAAGACAGTAAGGAAAGAAATCATCAGTATTAAACACTATCTATAATAGTTTTATATTTCCTTCTAGCAATGTGTATGTGTGTAATATTTTTAAGTAGGATCATTTAGAAAATAATTTTCATGGTTTTAATGGCTTCATGGTACTCCTTCCTAGGGAATATTTGAACCCGTGTTCAAATTGGTTTCACATGCATTCTCTTCCTCTATCAAAGAAAAGCCTTTATAGTTTTCTTTGAAAGATTCTTCTTGGCAGTATGAAATTGATAAAGCAAGCACGATTGTAAAACACGAGCTGAATATATATTGAAATTAATAAAGCAGCGTATTGAAATCTTCCCATAGTCCTCACTGAATTTTGCAGAATCTGCCTGGTGACTAAATGCCTCTTCTGCTGATAAAATTTATGCCAAAGCTTCAGCCAACTCTTACTATAAAAAGTGAAAAGAAAAAGGAAAATGAGCATTTTGGTAATTTCTTTAGACAGCTGCAAATGGATGATAAGCTGAAGTTTTAAATGGATACAGGGACTTCATTAGGACAAAAAATGCTTGGTATTTCTACCAGTTCACATCAAGCTTAAGCTACTTAATGATGCTTCTATAAGAGAGAAAAATATTTCTGATCCTGAGAAGTAGGAGAAATGCACACACAAACACACACAGCAAGCCTTCAGAGGAGTGAATAGAGCCTTGGGTGATATTAGTGACCATTTTACATGGGACCCAAACTGTTAAATGTTTACTGTAGACGTTGTTAACGCCTTCACCTCTTCCTGCCACAAGAGGGTGGGGGATGTCTGGTTGCCTTATTTGGCTACAAAGACCAATAAGAGATTTGGATCATTTTGAAGAGAGTTGGAAAATAGAATTTGATGAGGTTTTCTTTGGATCATGTGCTGTAATTTTCTTCTTCTTTTGCTTCCCACCTAAACCAGATCTTCAGTAAAGATGTATGTTGCTTCTCCAAGGTTTGAATTCTGGTTGTTTTCCTTGTGTATGTGTTGATGCACTGAAACTGACCTTGATACAAGAACAAGTGTTCTCTGTTTATAGAATTTTTTTGAGAATTTCCAGTAAATCTGTAATTCTGCCTCATGGGAACAGTGCAGTAAAGTATAAATAGAAATCAAAAATAAAGAGCACTAAACAAGAAGTTTAAAAATTCAAAGGCCAGTGTCTTTTGGAGGCCACATGACTTAAACTCTCTCTGCTTCAAGTTCATTACCTGCAAAATGGGAAAAGTAATATTTGAACCTTGTTCTAGCCTACCTTCTTGTGTGAATATTCAGTGAGAAATCATTTTTACTTTTTCTGTAGATTGCTGAGTGCCTCGTAAATGTAAGTGTGTATGCTGGTTTATGATGAAGGCTTTCTGTTAGCATTTCCCAGTGGGGATCCCTTCTCTGATGGTCTACCAGTAAGGTCTCCTTTAAGGCCTGCCAGTCTTACAGAATGAACTATAAATGTCTTGGCAACCTGTTTTCTGCTGACCACCATTTTCCTCTTCATCCATGCTCCGTTGACCGATTTGGGTTGCATCGACAGGCTCCCTTGTCTTCTCTTCACTGTCTCTGTCCTGGGGACGCTGGCAGAAGACCAGAGGTGGAAGGAGAGGGAGGCGACTGTACTCACTCCTTGTTCTCCTTGGGCCCAGTCGCAGGGAGCTGCTGCAGCTCCTCATCGAAGAGCTGCTCTTCGCAGGCTCCGTCACTGCTCCCTCCACCTGCCTCTGGAGCCCTCCTGGGACTGGCTGCTCCTCACTCTCACCAGCCCAGGGGCACTTCATTGGACCTGTTTCCTCAAAGCTTGCCTGTTGCTTTGTAAATAGTCCCTTGATTAGATCTCCTCCGATGACCTCGTTTGCATTGGCCATCTGGGTTCTTTCCCCAGCCCTGACTAGTACAGGTCTCACCGCCACCTGTTTTTGTTCCCTTAATCTTTCATGATCACTCCCTCCAACCAGAGTGTGTATGGTTTTCCAGCTGGTGTTCTGAGTTTCATTCCAAAAAAATGTATATTTATTTTGTCATGATGGAGCTTACCCTATTCTTCTGTATTACACAGAACTATGCAAAGGAAAAGCTGTAAAGAAAGTACCACAAATATGAAACATGACACAAATGCAAATGAATTCCCCCCCCCAAAAAAACACAGGTAACCGAAATATCACAGGTTGCTTTGCCACATCTACTATCACTAGTACAATCACACACACACACACACACACACATACACACACACAGCCCTCATTCAAAGTAGGTGGGAGGCCCAGAACAGTGGCCTCATTAGGTCGGAACATTGGTTTTTAAGGAATAGATATAGCTTCTGCCCACTCAGTCTGTCCCAGGATTCAGAGAACAAGGTGAAGAACCCTCTCCACCTAGTATGCAAATATACAGTCAGAATCTACAGAAAGGAGGGCACAAGATAGGAAGAAAGAGGTGGATTCCACTGGTTTGTGGCTAGCCATGGAACGCCACCTAGAAATTCCCAGAATAACTAGACAGAGTGATTTTGTTTTCAGGTATCTGGATTTTCAGCAAAAATAGAGTAGGGTTAATGTTGTAAAAATAATGACCTTTTCAAAGTACTGGGAAAGCACATGGTATATAACTTTGACATGGCAGAAGGAAAATAATAATAAAAGAAAATGGGATAGTGAATACTCTTCAATGCAAAAGAGCCTTTAGAAAGGAGGTGGGGGAAACAGATCTGTGATAGGTCCTGAAATAGGCAGGACCCTTTCCAGAATACATTATCGCGAAGGAAGAGAACACAGATTTTTTCCAAATCCCACCGATGGATTCCCTTTATGCTTAGAATACCCTAGTCAGACTAGCTCTCATGGCTGCTTTAATGATGAGTCTACTGCTATTTAATGTTTTCATTACATTCTTGAAGGGTACAAAACAAATGGGACTACATCAAAATAAACAGTTTTCACACAGCAAAGGAAAACATCAACAAAATAAAAAGATGTCCCATGAAGCCCAGGGCAGCATTTCCCTAACAAAGCCCCTGGCATCTGTTGCAGACAAGCAAAGCTTCAGTTGTTAATGCGATGCTTTCTTTCCCCCCTGGGCCCCATCTCCACCCCTTCACCTCCACACAACTCCAATGTATCAGAGCTTGAAAATTGCTTCTCGAAGCCATCAAACTATTAGCTTCTCATATTATCTATGGAGCTATCAAAGACATGAGGCTGTACTACAACAGACAAAAGTGTTAGGAATTAGAGATAGAAAGTAGCAAGAAATACCCAGAAGAAAACTAGAGTTTTTGCTTTCCTGACATATGTCAAGCATCATGCTTCTCCCTTGGCATGCATGACCTCATTCACTCTTAACCTTAACCTCATCAGGCAGGGATTTTTATTTTCATGTTCCAGGTAAAAAAAAACAAACTCAGGGAAGTTGGGGAACCATCTCCAATGCCCACCACTGGTACTAATGCAACTAGAAATTGAGCTCAGATCTATACCCTAATACCCTGTTCTTTCCATGGAAGTCTACAGTTATTTCCAGAGACTCTAGGAAGTCAAATGCTAGTTTCATGTCGGAGACTGTTCTTGTGTGTTCCTTAAATAGTTCACTGAAAACAAAAATGTTTGGTTTCAGTGGACATTCAACTTCTAAAAAACTCAATTCAGTTTGGCTCATGATATGTTCTTTCAAAACATAATGCTTTCATATAATTTAGGATTCAGCATGTTGGTTGTAGGTTAAGACACAGAACACTGGACCAAGCGTCAGATACCTGGACTCTAGATCCCAGTCTGGGTAAGAAACTAGCTTCCCTAAACCTTCAATTTGTTCCTGAGAAGTCAGGGGTCAGGCTGCACCAGAAGGACTTCCTGAAGCTGAGTGACCCCGATTCAAAGCTCTGTGTGGAGTAGGAGCCTCGGAAATCTGAGAAACAACTTTCAGTAAATCCAATACTTGCTCAGGATAACATCCGATGGACCAAATTTATTATACCGGTCTCTTAAATGTATCCAGTAGAATATGAATCCCATATTGATGTGACACACATCATCACCTGTTTTTAAATACATGAAGATGCTTTCTATAAAAGGCAGAAATATTGTACATTAATTATATCTTTGACTCTAATTTATTTCCATTTCCCATAAAGAGTTTTATCTTAAATGAATATATTTTATGTTCAGAAAGTTTTTATTGATTACTATATAAATTTCCTCTGCAAGAACAATATGTATGTAAATTGAAACATATCTTTTCCCCAATGGCTACAAGGCTCTATGTATTAACTTTCAACTTTGATTTGCAATGTCATTGCAATGATTAGAAGTACATAATTAATCAAGACAATATAACCACATTATAAAATTTGATAAGTTTTAAACATGTAAGTTAAAATTTTACTGTAAACACATTCACTAATGTTATGTTGATAAAACCATTTTCCCTAATTTGTTCATGTATTTATGGAAGAAAATTACTTAATTATAGACTAAACTGTGGGTAGTTCAGCATCAGTGTGATTTCTGTTTTTCATTTTCGGAAATGTAAGCCCCAAGAAACATTGTTCTCAGAAATATGGAGCTAAGAATGAAAATTTTGTTAGAAGAATTTCATCTACCTCTTTGAACCCCATCATGGTTCTACACTGTGGAGACCCCACACGGTGATAGCTCTCCGCAGTTCCTTTCACGTTCAGTTAATTGACAACCCAGACTTCCTTCCAGTGTATTGAAATATGTCTAAAATTGAACAAACTGACTTGCAAAATTGTTACCCATCTTTAGAGTCCTTTCCCAGTTTACCACAGAAGCTTTATTAGGATTTGTAAAATGACGATCAATTATACTCATGACTAGAAGTGATGTGCACAGTCAATAAATTCCTTAGGACTGGACTGGGTCCTTACCGCTAGAACGGGGTCCTACCGACCCCCCATTGTTCAAGGTATTAACCTTGCAGTTGCTGGATTGTGAAGACATCTTATAGGTCCCAGGCCCTGGGGAAGAGGCTGGGATTAAGATGAGTTCAATCTAGAATTCAGGGAGATAGTTACCAACTAGTATGCAAGTATGACAATAGTTCAATAAAAGAATCACTTCTCTTAAGCTTTCCTTCGGAGACAAACTGTTTGTAACAATATACTCAGAAAGGGTGGGGGAAAGTAAAATGTTACATTTCAACTTTGCCAATACAGTATTTTTGATACCTGTGTTTTCAATATATTTTCATCATAACTTCAGAGCTGCTGATTTATGTCACTGAGATCATAGACAACAGCCATCCTCTAAGCTCACTGAAAAAGGCAGTCTTCAGTTTTAGCAAAATCAGACTAGTTTTCCAGCAGGAAAAGTATAACCTTCTCTTTTCACTTTAAACAACCATGTTGAGATGCCTTCTCTTGATGACCATTCTTATTTCTTAACAGAGTTTCAACCCTAATGGAGAAAACCTGGTACCCAGCCAGGATCAGATCAGGCATGGTGCCCTCCAGTACTTTTCACCACTCGCTTTGTCTTGGCTCCACTCTCGAGGGGCCTCTCCCAGAAAGACACGTTTTGTGGCAAAAGCCAGGAGACGGGAGAGGAGACGTTCTTGGAAAAGAGTAGCCAGCTCCTCTGCCATCTTCTTCTTAAATACACATGAATTCTGGGTACCTCAACAATAATCAAGACAGTCCATGTAAAACTTCACGCTGTGCTCTTAAAAGATTAATACATAAGACAAGAAAAAGCACAAAACTGGACAGCAATATTTCAAACTGTTCATTTGGTTCTGGTCTAGAGATTTGTATACCCAAAAGTCAATGTCAGCTTGTTCACAAATCCCCACAGCAGCAATGTTCACAATAGTTAAGAAGTGGAAATAATCCAAACGTTCATCAATTGATAATTGGATATACAAAGTGCAGTATACCCATAAAATGGAATACTATTTAGCCATGGAGAAGAATAAGGTATGGGTATGTGCCACAACATGGATGAACCCTGAATGAACTACCAGCAAAAGGCCATGTGTCACACAATTTCATTTATTTAAATTGTCCAGAAGAGTCAAATCCACAGAGAAAGAAAAGAGATGGGCGGTTGCCAGGGGCTGAGTTGAGGGAAGAATGAGAAATGACTGCTTAATGGGTATGGGCTTTCTCTGAAGCGACCAGGCAACAGAATATTCCAGAACTTCACAGTGATGATGGTTGCTCAACATTAGGAATATACTAAATATCTCTGAATTTTATACTTTAAAATGGTGATACGGTAAATTTTATATTATGTGGATTTTACCACATTTAAAAAAATCACACCTACAAAAAAACTTGCTATCTCAACCCTTCTACTCAGGAACAAATTATCAAACTCTTTATGGTACCTTTTAGATGGCATTTATGTTTTAAGATCTGTATTACTTCTTGTTCAGAAGAGGGAAAACAAGGCTTGAATTACTCACATTTAAACCATATAGAGACCACAAGAAAAATGGATGGATATATATAAATACCTATCACCAGGGGATAGGAATCAATCTTTCTCCCTCTCAAAGAAATGGTGATTTATAGCAAAACTTTCATTTGCACAGCAGGGTCTGTCTGCTTTCTAGCCCCTCTCTTGTTTATAGTCTTGATTGCCAGGGGCTGTCAATCAGGCAGCCTGATGTCATCTTACTTGGGTTTTATTTAGGTGATCCATTATTTTTATTTACGTAATTCTTCAAGTTCTTTAATATATGTTTTTAATTTACTTGACTCACGGGCAGAGCAGAATCTGTCAAGGGAAGTGGAAAGCAGAACCAACACCTCTCGGTTGCCAGGTGGAGCCCCTCGGTCGTGCCCCCCACTACTCTGCAGTGTGTGGGGACGGCTTACGGAGCCGGTGTGCGCGCACCACGCCGATGTCAGCCCAGGCTGCCAACAAGAGATGGGGAGAGCAAAGGTGCCGTCTTCCGTATGAGCCATTTTAAATGCACAGAAGTCTGCAGATGGTTAAAAACAATGCTTTCCACCAGGTAGGTCAGAACCAGAAGAAATTCAGATTGTTCAAGGTTAAGTAAGCGTTGGTTTTGAATTCTTAGTTAAGGATGATTTGAAGAAATAAACTAATGAAATAAAATACAAGCCTGAATAGTCTTCAAATAAAAGCCTGCAAAACAAAATTTCTCTTGGCCTCATCCCAAACTCTTGTTTCTTACTTAATTTCCAATAATACAGAAAACTGAAACCATTCTGAGTGAAAAGCACATTTTTCTTCTCTTAGAAGTATCAAATGTTTTCTACGTTTCTTTGAAAATGATACCTCAACTGTTGCCTCCTTCCATTTTACCTGAATTTCTTGAATGAGTCCCTTAAATTTACCATTTCTAGTCATAAGATGACCAACTTACCGAGTTATTGTGGACACACAATTAAGCCACCACCATTGCTGATATGAATTGAATGCTTATTACGTGTCAGGCACAGTCCTACGCATTGCACCTGTGTTGTTCTTTGGATCAACCTCACGAGGAAGACACTGTTAACATCGTGTCTGGGGGCAGTTCACACCAGACAATGCAGTCAACAAGTGGTTGCACTAGAACTTGAGGCAGATGGGCTGGCGTCACAGTTCACGCTCTTGACAGCTTCACTAGGCTGCGTGACACCTTGCAGACAGGAGAGACACGAAGCCATGGCGCCCTTGCTCCTTATTTGTAGGACTATGGACACAGGTTCGCAGATGCCAGTCCTCAGAGTGGTAAAGGCAACATCTCACAGATGAAGAAATACCACCTCTGGCTCTCCCAGATAGAGCCAGGAATTGCATTTGTCCTGAACCTTCTCCAGCTGGACGGGGTCTGGTCAGCCAAGAGAAGACAGCCGGCCAGCCTAGCAGCAGCAGCAGGACACATTATTTCCTGAGGGACTGAACACATGCTCTCACATCTACTTTCTTGGTAAAATGAAAAAAAAAAAAAACCCTGCAAATAAGTGTGAAAATAACTGAACAAGGGGAAAATGTTCTACGGGGAAATGCTACGTCTGCCGTCATTGTATTACTCTGAGATGACTCAAGCAAAAAGCCTAGTTTAAAAAAAAAGTCCGTTAACACCAGATTCCTTTTTCTGTATTTGTGAAATACTTTTAATTTTGGAATCTGTCCCCTCCTGGTTGAGTAATCTGGCCTCTCTCTCTGTGGCTATGATGCTGAAGTGGAGGCCGGGGGAAGAGCTGGTGAGTTTCAAACTGGTGAAGACAGACCGTGTGCGAGAGCTGGGAGTCTCAGAACAAACCGGTGATCTGCCGTGTGGCTGGGGAGGTGTCCAGTTAGCAGACCCTGCGTAGATGCTTGTTTCTGCTGCTATGTTTGCAGCCAGTCAAATTCTTGGTGGGGCGTTATAAATTAACGAGCACGTGTCCTCAGATCTTTACATGGGGCACGAGCACCTATCCACCCCTCCAACTAGTCCTTCAGCTACTTTATTGTGTCAAATCGTGCAACCCACTCAAGACTAAGCCAAGCTGGAAAGAAACCCTAAGCCAAATTCCAACGTAACTTTTCATATGCTATAGTCCTCTGTTTGAAGAACTGTTTTTTCTTTTTCTTTTCTTTCTCTCTGTCTTTTAGTTTTATATTTAGCGAATGTTTGTTGAGCTCCTACTCTGTGCCAGGCCCTGAGGACACCAGGGAGGAAGGACAGGACCCTGATTTCATGGTTATTATGTTCCAGTGACAATAATCACTAGATAAATAAGCAGAAACACAATATCAGCTAGTGATTCGAGGATCATCTTAATAAATACTGATATCTCTCCATTTCAGCTACATCCCAGTGGCCAGACTTCGAGTCTGGGCTCCTGCTGGGGACAGTGCATTTTGATTTTAATGCCTGGTCTTCTTCTTTGGACAGTGAGTATGCATATTGTTGAGAAAAATGAGTCACATCTCTCTCCATCCCCAGGAAGTGCTTTAGAATTACTCTTCCCTAATAGGTACAGTTAATCACAACAGGAAAGGAACAGACATGAATTGATTCATGGCAGGGGAAATGAAGACAGCAGGAGAACAGGCAGGCAGCTCTGTCCAGGGCCAACTAGTCGGAGTTTGAGGGGTCCTCCTGGCCACACAGCTCTTTCTGAAAAATGCCCACCTGCGGACAAAGGGAGGGCAAAGCAGCAGCCTGCTGCTGAGAACTGTCTGCATCTGATTTCAAGCCCCTAGATAGACAATGCTCTGCTTTAAGCACTGGAGAAAGAAACAAAGCTATGGAATATCTTCTAGGATTCCTCACTAGAACTTTCCCAAGGTGTGTACATCTCAACTGCGCTGTCATTTAGCTATAGCCAACTACAGTATTGTACGAACCTCTTCAGCTCCAGACTCCTCACTGACACGATGAACCTTGCATCCAATGAACAATGAATAAGTAAATGCATCTGCTTAGTTTTCTTCACTCAGTCATTCCTTAGATGCATGTTGAGTGCCTACTTGTATGAGTATCGTACTGTTGCATCACAAATAATCCCAACCTTGGTGGTTTATACAGGGATTATTTCAGAGTTTTTGTGGGTCAGGTATCTGGGCATGACTCACCTGGGTCCTCTCTGTCAGGATCTCCCGTAGGCTGTGAGCAAAGGGTCACAGAGCTGTAGTCATCTCAAGGCTTGCCTGCAGAAGGACGCTTTCCAAGCTCCTGTGCTCACAGGCATGTCCAAGTTCCTTGCAGGCTGTTTCCCAGAGGCCCCCAGTTCCTGCCCCAGTGGGCTTCTCTAGCATGGTGGTTTGGCTCATTAAAGATAGAAGCCAAGAAAGTAAGGGAGAGAGTCTGCTAGTGAAATAGAAGTCAAAATCTTCTGTAAGGTAATCACAGATGGACATCTCATCACTGGAGCCAAATGCTGTTGTTAGAAGCAAGGCCCGAGGTCCCTTCCACACTCAATGTTAAGGGATTACACAGGGCGTGACCTACTGAGACAGGAGCACCGCTGGAACCACGGTCAAAGTTGCCAACCACATGTCCCCATGGCAGGCTCTGTGCTTAAAGAGGAGAACGTGGTGACAAACCAAACAAACAAGGCTGCTGCCTTCCTGATGTTCGCTGTCTGGCTTTGAGATGCTGAACGGTGAAACTCCGAGGGGCATCTGTAAAATGCAGACTAAGGACAAAGCAGGAGAATAGAGGGATCCATTTCTGCTTCCTCATAGGTCCTGGGTCTGGTGGATAAGCGAGAGGTGGGTGTCTGAAAACGTATTTAGAATTTACTAAGGCAATTCTTAAGATAGATGGAGTATGTGGCTATAATAGAAATTAATTAGAAAGACAAAAAGAATCCCTCTGATAAAAACTGCTTTTTCAAGTCTCTTTATAAATGGAGAATCCTTTTAATTTCATAATTACAAATGTATTCTACAATGAATGTTTCCAGAGAAGATCATTCCTTGTCTTACAGGCAAATTAAGGTGCAAACACCTGGATGTCAGATTCTCACAGAACAAAATGTGGTACAGGAGGCCCCTGCCATGGTGTGGAAAAGAAAGAACCGGAGAACATGGGTTGCTGTGTTTTCATTATTTTTGAGAGTAGACCCCCTTGCAAACTAGGGATAACAGCAGTACTTTACTGCATCTGGCAGAATCATACCCCAGGATGTGCAGACTCTAATGCCCAGAATTTGTGAATATGTTACTTTCCACAGCAAAAGGGACTTTTGGGATGTGATTAAGGCCAAAGGCCTGGCGATGGGAAGATTAACATGGATTATCTGGGTGGGTCCAATCCACTTCCGAGTCCTTAAAAGCAAAAGAGGAAGACAGAAGAATAGGACAGAGAGATGTACTGGCTAAAAAGGAGGATGAGATTCAAAGCTTGAAGATGGAGGAAGAGGGGGAGGACCGAGGAATGTGGGTGGCCTCTAGAAGCCGGGCACAGTCCTGAAGAATAGCCAATAAGGACACGGAGATGTCAGTCCTACAACCGAAGACAATTAATGCTGCCCAAACCCAGTGAGCAAGGAAACAGATTGTCCCCCAGAGCCTCCAGAAAGGCACACAGCCCTGTGGATACCTATCCACAGCCCATGTGGATACCACATGGTAAACCCCTGTTGAAAAGACCAGACACCTGAGGGGTTCAAGAGCACGATCCTTTATTCACACGTGGTCCCAGAGGAGTCCAACTCCAAATTCTGGGCCCTGAACAAAGGGGTTACAGGGCTTATATACTCTGTCTTTCCGGGCTACGTGGCAGAAGCGAGATACAGAAGCGGAATGCAGAGGAATGCAGGGGTTAATTCAGATTTCTTTATTTGGTTAGTCAGCACTCTATGTTTTGACTGGCGCAGGATGGACCATTAGCACCTTATCTCCTGGCTGGCTCACTGGCTGGCCTTGCAGTTTACACTAGGGGAGGGGACCCTGTGCTCTGGCCTTGCCATTTGAACTGGGGGAGGGGGGACCCTGTGCTAAGGCCTACTGGGTTTAGGTCACTTCCCTATATCACTGTGACCCGAATGAGACCTCTGACCCACAGAACTGTGCAATAATAAATCTGTGTTGCTTACGCTAGATTTGTGGTAACCTGTCATGGCAGCAGGAGAAAAGTCATAAAGTGAACTCACAGGAATTCAACTCATGGGTGCATGTTGAGAGTACTGGAAGCGTATCTGTAGACAAGCACTGTGCACGTGTTTGCCACGTTCGTGACCCCGTGAGCGACCGGGGAATTCTTAGTTTGTAGATGGAAAAACACGGCCCAGCTACCAAATGGCTTAAGGAATCTCTCAACACACTGTTGATTTCCAAACAAATCCCTTTTCATGATCCAACGTGTCACATGGTAAGCTGCAGGCTCCTGACGCCAGGGCCCAAAGAAAGGTGCCCCAAAGAACAACATTTTTTACACTATCCAGTGAGACCAACACAGTGCCCACGGTCCCTTTAACATCTAACACTATATATATATATATATATATATATATATATATATATATATATATATATATATATATATATATATATCATTCTGGTAAAGAAATTTCCTCTGGATTTAACTTTGTACATTTAGCAATAAAATAAGATTCAAACCACATGTCAAGCCCCTAAACAAATCTATTTCATGAGATGTGTTCATCTTACTACTGCCAGTATATCTCCCCTGCTTTTTCTGTTTATCCACCACTGTACGCCCAGCACCTGCATTGCCAACACCCAGCCAGCACCTACCACAGAAGGGTGGCCCCGTGCTTGCTAACTGAGATGGAATCTATAAGAAGTATTGGGGTGGTTTTTCTTTTACCTACGGACCTTACTGATCAGCTCTCATACTAATTCACTAACCCTCAGGATCAAGAAGCTTGCAGGTAGTACCAGAAATCAAGATCTTTAGTTCCAGTTGTGTAAGCAAGCAAGTTAGTAACTAGTGGGAGTTTAAAATGCACGCCTAAACACAGGGTGATCGGAGGCTGTGCAAGAACAGAGCGCTAAATACCATCAAACCAGAAAGCCACACTGCTTTCCATCCTTAGGGTGCCCTTCATGTGTTTCTCGGTCATCCTTGGATTGTTTCTTTCCACCCCCTCAAAAGAAGGAGCCTCAGGCTGAGGCACCCAGGCTGGCCCAGTGTAGCAAGAACTTAATTACATTGTTTGGCTTCTGTTGTGTTTATTTCCATGGATACCTTCTGTTTATGGCAAGTGAAATGCTTTTCTATTTTCAGGGGTGGTATAATGTTTTCTTTTAAAATTACTTCATTTAACTTTCTAAAAGATGAGTCCAATTTAATTTTTATGTAAATACTGCCCCAGATGGTGCACTGGTATGGCAACAATTATAAACATGTTACAAGAATAACTAAAGTCTAGGAAATACAGTAATAAAACAAGGTGTGTGGCAGAGGCATAAGTATAATATTTGAGAGGAGGGGTCACACCTGTGGTGAACTTGACTGCTGGGGTTCTGAAAGCCCACCGAGTTGGAAGTGGAACGTGGCCCTGGGCAGTGAGGGTGAGGAGAAGAGTTTGCTGTGGTTGAGAACGAGGCATGTGGTTTGGGGGTGGGAAGTCTGAATCTGATCAGAAATGGTCTCAGGAGACAGTGGGCAGAGCACTTCTGGGGAAGGGAAGGTGTGGGAAGAGCAGTAACGACAGATGCACCTGGACAAGGTTATAGAACACCTTTCATTAGAAGCTCTCCTCCCTCGGGTCAAGTCTGAAAATGAAGAGTTTCCTGCTTCGGTCCAGGAGCTGACCCGTGGCAATGCAGTAGAAGGAGGCCCTTCCTGCACTTTGCCATCTGTGTCCCTAAGCTGCTGCGATTAATGCAATTGCTGGGGGCTCTCCCACACCCCCAGGGCTTCTGCTGCCCCGCCCAGCCCCAAAGGCTACACAGCCCTCTGCTGTGTCAACACCAGTCCTCCTTATTTACCAGTTTGGTCATTTGCCACAGGAAGCTAAGCAGGATCTTCCTCCCTCGTTTTCAAGAGCCTGCAACTCTAAGAATGCCATCCACTGAGTTCAACCTGAGGACTCACAGTTGGTTTAAAATGTGCGAGCTGTAAAAACAGTCCTCAGATAGACATTCCCAAGTAAATCATACATGCTCCTCTGTCTGTGCTTCATAGTGAGCAGGGGCTGAAGTTTACGGGGCAGTGTCAGGAGACTTTAGGCCTCGTAGATTATAAATCTAAGTTTCAAGACTATGCTCCTGGTGCCAGTGTTCGACCTCAGGTCTGATCTGTTTAGTCTGTAATATCAGTGATGGGACCTTCTGTCTCCACCTGCACAGACACCTGCAGGTTCTGATCACTGCAGGCATGCTACTGGGATTCCATTTCCTAATGCTGAAGAGGGGGTCGCAGGAACCCCAGCAGGGAAGAAAAGAGTGGTGAGCTGGTCTAGTGTCCTGGAAAAGTAGGTCCTTGCTGACTGGGTTGACTGGAAAGGCTATAGAGAATCTTTGAAACCAAGGATCCATTTCTTGTCACCTGCTATTGGTCAGACATCATCACCTATTATTAGTGACTGAAGTCTTTGGATTCAGCATTCCATCTCCACTGTTCAAATCCTTGGTAAATTATCACAGATGCCATTGACATCTTAGCGTGAATTAGAAACACTTTGGAGTCACAATGGGGCACAAGAAACATCAGTTTTGACAGCAAAGAAGCTTAAGGGAGAGTCAGTACTTAAGATAAGCAGATTTTCATGGGCTTACCTTGACTGGGAAGGAGAAGCAGGAGTGATGTACAAAGTATTTATAATAGTATAGTATGGCACTGAAATGACTCCAACCCAATCAGAATGGGCACAGGCCCTCAACAACCGCTAGGGCCACAGCGGTACGTTCTGGCTGAGCATCCTTTAGGAGGACATCCCAAGGACAAACCCTGAAAGCTCGTGTAGCACTCACTCATTCAGCACAAAGAGCACATATTGATGGTGTGCAACAGTGTGCAATGTGCTACACCAAGTGTGCGTGTAGGGTTTTGGAAAGGACCACCTTTTATATATAGCTGCATGCTTTGTGATTGTGGAACCCTCTATTCTACAGTGAAGTTTAGCAATAAAAAAAGAAAAAAGAAAAAAAGCAGCAGCAGCAGCAGCAATGTGGTGCGGTTGTAAGAGACAGGCAACTGTGCGTGCATCCTTTGCATCCTGTCCCACCATTTGGCATGCCCATGGTCTATAATAGCAATCACTCATTCTCCCTGGGGGGTGTTTTACTTGAGCTACTGAACACTCAGCTCATTAAGTCAAGAGCTTCATGAAGATCTGCAGGGCAAAAAGAGCCATTGGACCTCACATGGTGGTGAGCAAACAAATGACAGCTTGGCCTCCTCAGACAAACCCCTTTCTCCCAAGTTCTGGTCTTTCCATCTCCCTATTGAAAGTTGTCAAATTTGCAAGCAGTTGCCCTTTTAGGCTGTCGTCTGAGACATCGTGATGGCTTCAGAAAAGCTGCTGTAGAAATGTGACAAATAACACAAGGGTTAAACTCACCAACCATCAAGGAATGATAGCTAAAATTGACATTAAAAGGTCACATCCACACCATGGATGATTAAAATCACAACTTTTGGGAACACTGAAGAAACTGAGACAGAATTTCCTGCTCAGCTGCTGCTCAGTCAGCTGAGAAAAGTGGTGACTTCATTTCAACTGAGTCACCAAATTTCAGGAGATGATGGAGAAATCTTCTGGGCTGGAAGTCTGTGTAGCAGACATCCACTATTTCTCCTGTTACCCATTCTTTTGGTAAAGGCATTAATTTCCCTAGGGGACCATCCTTCTCTTAATTTCAAGCTTTTCCATCTTCTCACCTCAAGGAGGGGCGTATGATTCAGGACATGCTCATCAAAATGTTGAATTCACTGAGACATATTGTTTGCTATAGAGATGGGCATATGAGTCGAGTGAGACCAATAAGAATTAGCAAGATTTAGGTAGATTTGGGCCCACTTGTCAGCAGAGACTATAATTCTTAAATACAAACTCTCCTCTTTATGTAACAAATAATTTTGCCTTTACAGATGATAAAACATGTTCTTTTGGAAGATATTTGATAGTGTCCAAAGTAAAATACCATAAAACAAAAACAAAAATAGTTAATAAGATTTAACCTTGAGTCTTTTGTTTTAGAATAGTAGAAAGGAATTCTTCATCCCAGTAGGGTTACTGGGTGGATGGGATGTTACCCTAGCCCCATTGGCAAACATCCTGCCATCTCAAGGAGAGCCCAAGGTTTAGGTGAACGTGAAGAAGCCCTAACAACAACTTTTGAATATGTGGACTTGGAGTAGTCAGTTGAATGAAGCGCCCTTTCTACTTAAACTTATTTCAAAGGACTTTCTATACAATTTAGGTTATTTTCCCAAGGGACATTTGTATGTGCTTACTCTAGCTAGCAGATTGAAAATCTCTGTTCCTTGATAAAAAGAAATTCAGTCTTAAAATGTGTGGAATAGGAGCGTTCCCAATGACCTGAACCATCTCCTTAGGCAACAGCCAACTCTTCTGGTCCTGGGCGGGAGTCAGAGGCACAAGGAGGTAGATGAGTACACCCAGGTGCCAGTCACAACAGTGGTCCCTTCGAAAGCAGAAAAGTGTAGTCACACTGAGACATAAGGGCTAATTCGGCAAAGCCATCTGTGATTATTTTTTTTCCAGTCTTCAGAGCAGCACAAAACAGTCCATTATTCTGCAAATCATTCCTTTCTATATTCTATCTTTCCAACTTAATTTCATGTCCTGTCCCTTTCATTGCCAAACACTATGTTGAAAAAGCAGGAAATGACACCATCACTGTCTATCAAGGTGTCCAGTATTAGGGGAAATCTTCAAAAGCATAAAAGAAAATTAGAGTTGTGTGAGAAAAAAAAGTGTTGTTCTACAGCTGTTAATTAGATGTCTGCTTGAAAGGAAAATATTCTACGTAAACATGGATTTTTTTTTTAAGAATTGATTTCAACCAGAAAGATGAGAGTCACAGTAAGAAACTGAAACATCCATTCTGATGGACTAGAGAGCCATCAATTACAGACCTCTGTCTTCCTATGACATAAAGTCTGTGCTCCTAGAGAAATAAAAATGTATCTGAAAGTTTCCTACTTTTCTCATTTGTCTTGCTTTAGGATTAGTTCATCATCTAATTAGAGGTAAGATCATTAGGATCACTGAAGAAGCAGCAAAACAATAAAGTGTAAATTCTGGAGGTAGGTTAACTGATTTTGGTTCAGCCGATTGCCTATTACGTAGACAGAGAAGTTCCTTAATTTTTCTGTGACTTAGTTTTTTCATTTATAAAATGGGAAGCCTTACCGGCCACACCAGTTTACAGGGGATTAAAATAAATAAAGCACAGAATACATCAAGGGCTCACTAAATTTTTCTCATTAGTACTCTTAGTATTGTTATCAGCTCGCATCCCTCAGTATTCGATATCCCAGGCAGGAAGTTGATATCCCAAGGTGGTTTCAAAGTCTTAGCCCAGAATTAACTGGAAAAGTTGCAGATCCACATGTAGAACCCAGGCTTCTAGATTCAAAGATCTGTGCATTTCCCACCTTCGAAATGTTTTTATTTCTTAAAAAGAAAAGTTGATTAAAATATTGTGCAAAATAAAAATTTAGGTATCATTTAAATCTAAAGGATCATCAGGGAATAAAAATATTTAAATCTGCAATTAATGTAATAAAAAATTCCATGCCATGCACCGAAGAGGTGATCAATTATGAATTCCCCAGACTATTTGGAGAAACTTGCACAGCCTAACCGATAATGAAAGCTTGTTTGTTAAACATATGGAAGCAAATTTTCTTGGAACAAAGAAATTCCAGAAAGTGTTACAAAACAGAAGGCGGGCAAAAATCTTAATTAAGACAAGTTTTCAGATGTTCCACATGCAGCTTTCTTATATAATTTGATTTCTTGACTTGTTAGGAACTCTCCACCTAGGACTACCTTCTTCATAAAAACTTTATTCATACGTTTTAAGCTTTTAGCCTTCCTTATGCCTCTCACTCATTCTTCACACCACACCTACAAATAAGTGTCCTATTTTCTCTGGACTCTGTTGGGTGATGACCATTTAAGCTGATCCACTGCTCTATGTTAATTATGTAACAGACAGTGAGCTAATGGCTCAGCATTTGACCCTCTAGGGGCATATCTACTTTGTACATAAGTCATTGAGAAGTTCCAGGTCTTAACCCAAAGCAAGGCTAATGACAGAAACTTCAGATCAATGTGAAGAGGAGGATGAAGACAGTAGCTGGTGGCAAAACTCTCTATCAGTAAAAATCTTGCACCTGGACACAGTGAACAGCTAGCTGCTTGCTCCAATGTCTCATGGAGCTTGCCTGGAAGCTGGGCAAGGCAGTTGTATTTTCAAGTTAACCCAAAACTTTGTATAGACCTGGCGAGTGTGACTGAGTTGGCTGGACCATTGTCCCATAGACTGAAAGTTCTCAGGTATGATTCCTCATCAGGGCACACACCTCAGTTGTGGGTTCAATCTCCTGTCAGGGCTCGTGAGAGAGGCAACCAATTGATATTTGTCTCTCTCTCTTTCTTCCCATCTTATCTTCACCTAGGACAATAAGCATGTCCTCGGATGAGGATACAATTTTTTTTTAAGTTTGAATTGCCATCGTTATACCCACAAACTGAATTCAACCTGAGCCTAGGCTTCTATTTATAAAAATATTCTTACTCTTTGCAAAAAAATGACACCAAGTTCAGCTGTTGGGCTATGAGTATGAATAATATTTTTTTACTTTTTTCCAAAAATATTTGCTTTAAAATATCTCAGATTGGTTTAAAAGTGTTCAAAGGCAACATTTCCCCTCCAACACTGTCACTGGGATTCAGACGTATGAACATGTGCCAGAAACCCGGTCAGCAGGAGACCAGATGTGTGTAGATGTCTAGCCCATCACACTTACACAGAATCGATGAAAGCTTATTGAAAAGAGATATAATTTAATCTGCCTGCTTTTAGCTTATTTGCAAATGTGGAAAATCAAATCCTTAGTTGGACAAAGGCATCCAAGGCTCAAACTGAACAATGACTTTTAGTATAAACTTTCAAGCTAGTACATGATGGTACTTTTTAAATTTAAATTTATTTTTATGATGTTTTATTGTTTATGCTATTACAGTTGTCCCAATTATTTTCCCTTTGCCCCATGCACCCAACCCACCCTCTACTTCCATAGTCAATAATTTTAATTTTAGTAATTTTTCAATGGAGAGTAAACAGGAATATAAAAATGAAACAAACCAAAAGACTTTGTTCTGCATAAAACAAATAGAAAACACCCTCTTCTGCACTGGAAAAAAATGAGAAAATCAAGTCCCGTACACTTAAGAGATGGAGGAAGAACTGCCACGTACTTTAGTTTTGAAGGTGGATAATGGGAACACTGCAGCCATCTTCCTTCCAGATCCTTCCTTCCTCCCCTCCTTCTGTTCCTGGCTTTTTTGGTTCTCCCCAGCCTCTCTCCATGGGGTTCCTCAGGCCTCAGAGCTTGGTCTTTATCCCCACTCTACCCTCTTCTTAGGTAACTCATCCATTCCCATGGCTTTAAACATCTTTATATTTACATGATTCCTTTAAGGAGCAGAGCAATAAAATAAAACTTGTACAGAGATAAAGATATGATTTGCCCCTTTCGTACCACTGGGATCTTTCATACACAAAACAACAGTTTGCCCTGCCAACATGGGGACAGTGCTGTCTTGAGAAGTTACCAGTGAATCTGGAAAGTGTTTCCATGCCCATGAGAGGGATGATGCAGCATAGCTCAGGGGTTAACTCGCCATGGAACACGGGCTGTGCGTCCCTTGCCAAGGGAGTGCCTGTAGGGTGTTGAACCAGAGAAACTATTTTACCCCTCAATTTCCAGCCAGTAAGGAAAATAGCCCTGAGACAATCTCTACTCTGCAAAACAAGAGGGTAATACAAAATTAATTGAATTTGGTGAAATATGTAAGAAATATCTCTTCAAAACACTCAGACTTGGTCGATTATATTTGTTGGAGATGGTTGAAATCCCAAGTTTATTTCATGGAAATATTAGTGTCCAAAAGAAGATTCTCTTCTCTCTCAGGGATAATGGAAAACTTTTTGTTTTTGATAAAATACATTTTTCCTGCACGCCCATTAGGATCTCATAAATATTTATGATCAATTCCCATGGTTTTTAAACAACATGGTCAACTTTATTTCAGATATCTAGAACTTTATATGGGTTGCTATAAAAACATTTGGTCAGAGAAGTTTTGCATCGTGCTTCTAATGATCAAATCATGAAATTTAATTCTAAAAATTGTAGGAAAATCAAATTATAATTGATATATCCCACTCAATTTTGCTTCTGCCTAAACAGAAAAAGAATTTAATCCAATGAAGAGATGCTCCAGATGGTCTCAGACCTGTCCTTGGTGATTGCTGGGCCTTCAGACTGGGAAAGACGGGGTCAATTCCAGGGTTGGGCAAGTATATGGCACGGATCTGCTCCAAAGATGACCTGGAACTAGTTCAGTGTGAGCCATGGGCTCTTGTCATGGGAGATCATCTTACCAGTCGGTTCCGCTTCATCAGCCAGAACCCGACGGGACTCCCTTGGGCTTGATCTGGATTAGAACCTCAAGAGCTGGCTCCACCCTTAACCCCCTATGTAAATAAAACAGAGTTTCTGCTGTTGCGACTTCTCCATGTCAGTTCATACTGCGGGCACCTGTGTGGCAAGCACCTTCTGGCTCTTATTTGTTCGGAATCTCCAGCATTTAAAGCGTATACAGTATTACTCAACTGGGGAAACACAGACTCATCCACAGTGACCACATTGCCCAATTCTCCTCCGCACACCTGTGAATGTCTGGGCACAGGTGTTCTCAGCTTGCATTTCATTTGCTCCTCTCTCAAGATCCCGCCCCTGAAGGGATCTTCTCTTTCTTCCTGGGTCTCAGGTAGCTGACCCCTGGGAGCTGCACCGCTATTGCTTTGCTGGGCTGGCTGCTGGTTGGGTCTGACCCCAAAGAGAGAGAGAGAGATCAAAGCAGGAGTGGGCGTGGGTGGGTATCCTTCCCCCACCCCTGTTTTAACACCACGGCTCAAGTCAGGGCTGGGGTGAAGTCTGAATCTAAGAGGATAAAATTTGACAGAGATGAATTTAAGTGTTTGTGCAAGAACATGATGGGGGAGGGGCATAACGCAGCAAGAACACAGTTGAAAACACTTAAATTTAATTTAAAGGTAACTGTAGGCTTTCTTTACATGTGGAGTATGACTTGGCCACTGAAAAGCATAATGTGATCTTCATTTGTGTTAATAAAAGAATTATTTCTAAAATGAAGAAGATAAAAACCCTATTCTACTGTGTTCTGATTAGACCATGGCTGCTAGACTGCAATATAATGACCCCAGGGGTGGTGCAGAGACGCCAAAAAGAACAAGCACATGATTAGGTGAAAGGGCATCCATTTCCAGGTCATCACCACCTGTGTTTATTCTTCTCTAAACCTGTTCCCTTTGAGAAGGGGACATTGGCCAAGGTTTTTCTCCATCACCCCCACCCCTCATTGTCATTTCCCATGTTGTTAAAGGAGACCTAGGTCTCACTCACCCACACTCCTGGTGTGTTATTCAAGGATTTAAAACACTTCGAAGAAAAGTAAAAGAACCAAAAAGACAGACAATTCATACAATCAAAGGTAATTCCTTCAAATGCCCTCCCCATCTAACACATTTTAAAAGTCCTTACAATAAATAATTACCTTTATGTTACTAATAATTCATCAAAATTTGTAATATCTTTATGCTTAGATGAATTATGTACTAATATTATTATTGTATTATATACTCACAAAAAATTTAACACAAATTCTTATCATCACAAGAACTAAAAAATTAAATTAATATCATTTTTGCAGAGAATTGGTGTCATTAATATATGACATTAGGTAAAATACTATATTACATAGGATAAAATTCTTTGGGGCAATTAAATAAAATTATGACTTTATGAACAAATAAGAATGAGACTAAATTATCAACAAACACAAATACGTGTTTTCAAAGAGAAGAATGGCAGGGATTAAATCATTTTTGTGTTTATGTCCCTTTGGACACATTAAAAACAATGATGTAACACTTTCATTTTTAAAATCAATGTCTCCAATGTACTAGAAATTACATTCACTGCAATTATTTATACTTATGATGAAAAAGTTTTAGATGTCCACTTTATAACATTCAAATGAGTATATAGTTTTTCAAAGTTCTTTGAAGGAGTACATAAACAAAAATAATCATTGCCCTGGTAAGTCAAAGTTAATACTGAGCAAAACACTTCGAAAGGGGTAGAGAGAAATGAAAAAGTTGTCAAGGAAGAATCACAAATGGCAGAGGACTTAAAGTCATCTCATATGAGAATTTTTTTAAATGAGTACTTATCTAGGGAAAAAAAGAATTTCCGGGCACACAACAGTGATTGTTAGATCTCTGAGGATCTGTATTTATAGCCCACGGGTCAAGGACTAATGCATGAAAAATGCAGATATTTCAGTTCCAATTTTAATTTCCTTCAACATACAGGGCCCATTTACCCCTATACGCACAGCGCCCTGATGCAATCTTTGGCAAATAACAGGCAAATGAGTATTTGTTAAATGAATGAGTGAATCCAATATGAGAAATGATTTGTCAGCATTAGATCTTCCCAAAGATTAACTGGGCTGCCGCGGAAGCTTCCTTCAGAGGAAGTGTTCAATTTTAAGTTTAAAGGGAAATAACACAATAGACTGCTGTTGGCTGGGATAGATTGTTAAGGTCACCTCCAGCTTTCTTCTTCTGGGATTCATGATGTGATTTCCTCTATATCAGGAAGAACTCTATTTTGGGAACCTAAACCATTACCAGAAAAAAATCTCTCACTTTTTACTTTACATACATTTAAGAGCTAGAGATTATTTTCTCTGCCCACCATTAATAAGAATAGTTTTTGTGTAAATGAAAATCACTTTATTTTTTGGCATATGAAACCATCAATGCTCTTTATTTATTTTTAAAGTGTATTTTATTGACTATGCTATTATGGTTGTCCCGTTTTTTCTCTCCTTTAGTCCCCTCCACCCTGCACCCCACTCCAACCAGCATCCCCCTTAGTTCATGTCCATGGGTCATACATATAAGTTCTTGGACTTCTCCGTTTTCCTATACTATTCCTAGCCTCCCCCTGTCTATTTTCTGTCTACTATTTGTGCTTCTTATTCTCTGTACCTTTTCCCCTATTCTTCCCACTCCTTCTGCCTGCTGATAACCCTCCATGTGGTCTCCATTTCTGTGACTCTGTTCCTGTTCTAGTTGTTTCCTTAGTTTTGTTTTGTTTTATTTGTTTGGGTGTGGATAGTTATGAATTTGTTGTTATTTTACTGTTCAAAGTTTTGATCATCTTCTTTTTTTTGGTTAAATCCCTTTAACATTTCTTAAAATAAGGGCTTGGTGATGATGAACTCCTTTAACTTGACCTTACCTAGGAAGCACTTTATCTGCCCTTCCATCCTAAATGGTAGCTTTGCTGGCTAGAGTAATCTTGGACATAGATCCTTGCCTTTCATGACTTGGAATACTTCTTTCACACCTTCTTGCCTGCAAAGTTTCTTTTGAGAAATCTGCTGACAGTCTAATGAGAACTCCTTTGTAGGTAACTGTCTCCTTTTCTCTTGCTGCTTTTAAGATTCTCTCCATATCTTTAATCTTGGGTAAAGTAATTATGATGTGCCTTGGTGCGTGATTCCTTGGATCCAACTTCTTTGGGACTTTCTGGGCTTCCTGGACTTCTTGGATGTCTATTCCCTTTGCCAGATTAGGGAAGTTCTCTTTCATTATTTTTTCAAATAGTGAAAAAGTCTTGCTATTGTTAGGGAATGTTAAGTTTGAGGTGGACATCACTAATATAATTGGGACAACGTCAATAACCAGAATCAATTAGAACCTTAACAAGAGTCAGGTGGCAGCATTAATTTCTTTCTAATCATGTCTGTCACTCACTAATTCAATAATTATGGCCAATATACTGAGTTGCCCATAAGAGCTGTCTTAACTGAATCTAATTAAGGAAAGAGTCTGGATGCCTCTCAAAATAAGCAGCAGAAATCAAAAATCAAAAGGACTGTCACTGCTATTTATTTCCAGAAGACTTGGGAATTCTTCTTTCATTTGTCATACTGCAAAATTCCACTAGACTTCTTTAATAAGAAATTGGTATGTTTTCTCTAACAAACAACAGTGAGATAAATATTTAGGTGATAATAATGCAAGAAGTCCACCCAAAAGCCCTTTGAAATTTTAGTTGGTTTCATCCATTTTTGTCCATCCACCTTGGTGTCTTCTCATCTCTCTTTAACCCTGGCTTACCGGTCCTTGCACTCCTTTAACCCCGGGCTGGAGAACCTGTATCCTGGTCAAAGGATGCTTAGCCATCCCACACTATGGTCAGCTCCTCCTCCTTTCCCACTAAAGAATCAATGGTAAAACTCATTCTGTGAAATATGCCATTGGTACTTTGATAGGTATTGCATTGAATCTGTAAATTGCTTTGGGTAGTATGGACATTTTGATGATGTTAATTCTTCCAATCCATGAACACGGTATATGCTTCCATTTGTTTGTGTCTTCCTTGATTTCATTCTTCAGTGTTGTGTAGTTTTCTGCATACAAGTCTTTTATCTCCTTGGTTAGTTTTATTCCTAGGTATTTTATTTTTCTTTTTGCTATATCGAATGGAACTTTTTCCTTGATTTCTGCTTCTGCTGTTTCATTGTTGGTATACAAAAATGCCTTTGATTTCTGGATATTGACTTTGTGTCCCACTGTTTTGCCAAATTCATTTATTAGGTTGAGCAGTTTTTGGGTAGAGTCTATAGGATTTTCCATGTACACTATCATATCATCTGCAAACAGTGACAGTTTTGTTTCCTCCTTTCATTTTGTTTCTCCCTCTTATAAAAAGCTTCTAAGAGGTAAAGTTAGGTGTTCAGCGAAGCCCAGGTGGAAACTCAATTTTTGGGAGCCCTGTATCTCTAGGAAACGTTTCTGTAGGTGGCCACAAGAACTCCATACAAAGCTCGGGCCGCTGCAGTGCAGTTGGCTCAGGCATCTCTCTGAGGCCCTATTTGGTCTCTACTTAGGAAGTCGGTGCTTCTTTACTCACCAAGGCTGATGCACGTCACGGTTGCCCTCATTTTGCATCCTATTACCACTAATATTTTTTCACTTAATAAAGAAGTGGCATTGTAGCTTGTTCTATTTCCTCATGAAAAGCAATGTAATACAAATCTAGAAATCTGGGCCCACACCTGAGTTTTACTGCTGACAAACAGTTTCTCTGACTTTTCTCCTCCTTAGTTTTATACAATTTCATAATAAAAGGAAAACGCCTATTACATATTGTCCTAAGAGGAATATAATATCTTGATACCTAGAGTTATGTAAAGTTTTTAAGCAGTATATTACTCAATATTTCTACATAGTATCTGCAGATATATAATAGGTTTTTAAAAAGACAAATACCTCAGAAAGATAACTTCAAATAGTGATGGCCTCTGAAGAGAAATAGAGAAAAGAGACAACTGGGGTTAAACCATATTGAAAATATTTTATGTCTTTAAAAAGTGATATGTGTGGGTGATGGGAATTATCACTATATTAACCGTAGTGATGGTTTCATTGGTGTTTATGTATGATAAACATTAACAACTGGTACACTTTAAATATGTGCAGTTACATGAAATATATGTCAACTATAATTCCATAAAGCTGTTAAAAATAAAACCAAAAAGTGATAAAGAAAACATGGCAAAAGACAATATAATAGATCTGAATCGTGGTACTGGTGGCCTGTGATGTCTCTCAGTACTTTGTGGCATGTCTTAAATATTTTGTAAATAATTTTTTAAAATACTATTCTGTCCAGAAAGCAGAAATAAATATAAAATGATAAAACTTTCTTTAATTTTAATCTAAAAGAACTACCACCTTACAGACCGTTGAATTTATTTGTGGTGGGTGATGGCAGACAAAGTGCTGTTTCCAGAATGAAGACCGAGGGACAACTGTGGAGCCTGAGAAAATGTGGTGTTTGTGCTTCTCAGTCAACAGTAGAGGAAACCCTTTCCAGGTTCCATTTTACTCTACAAAGGAGAATGTGTATCTCTTTTTGTGAAGAGAGGAAAGGGCCTTACATATATTTCTATATACATTAAATGTTTAACTTGGAAATTTCCTTCAACATCAAGAAAATTTGTCAGATACTACAGTCTTCACCTAAACTCAGTGGCTGCCCCCTTGTCTGACTGTCTTGCTTGCCCCTGCCTCAGTTTCCTTGCCTCGGCATTTTATTTTTCCCATTTTTAATGTGTGATCCACGGGAGAAATCTCCTACATGTTCCTATGTCCCATTCATGAGATGGGACATTGTGAGTAACAACCACTAGGACTGGCTTATGGTTAAGTAAATTAATACATGTGAAGCAATAAATTAAGTAATATACATTAAGAAATGTATTAAATAATGCATGTATTAAGTAATACATGACACTGGCCCAGGACATCATCGTAAGCACATGATAAGTGCTATTTATTATACGTTATTATTTTGTAAAAATAATATTGTGCACAAAATATATAAATATATTATTTCATTACATTATAGATTGCTCGTATCACACTCCCCTTCCTCACTCTGAGGGAACATTCGGTAGTTCCTCACTGCTGTCGAGATCAGGTCCAACCCTCTGATTTCTCCATTCCCTGTTTCAATGATTTTTACCACTTTGTCCTTAGGGAAAAATTGCTGTCACCAAGTCTTCTATTTTCATTTTAAAAAGCTGTGTACCTATCTCCTTTTCCTCCCCCAACCTTTCTAAAACCTCATCCAAAAGCACTCTCAGGCCCCCACAAGCCTTAGGACCACTTCATTCTCTCCTCTGAAACCCACTTCCTGCCAGTGCCTGCACTACCCATGCCGACATCTGGGAGCCAGCCACGAAAGCGAGAAGCAAAATAAGATGGAGTCTCACATTTCCCCAGTTAGACTGTGAACTCCTTAAGCAAAAGTACTCTCTGCATTTTATGGTTGTGTGTTTGACGCAAAACCCAACGTGTAACAGGGACTTAGCAGAGGATGGCCAAAACCACCGGGCAGAGGAATGAGGAATGGTTGTTACAACAGTGGGGCTTACCTCCTTCCAGACTAGTTTTAAGTTACATTTGGAGACACTGCTGAACTCATCATTTCCAACCGTCTTTACTTTCTCATTTGAAGGTCAAGGTTCTGAATTTTTCTCCAAGGCTGCCTAACGGTCTGGAGGGCCATCAGCTGCTCTTACCAGCTTGCACAAAGCCAGGCTGCTTATGTTCTCCCAAAAGCACATGTGAAGGGGACGCTGAGAGGGCACCGTCCGGCAGGGATGCTTTTTGTGACTCTTGCTCTTTCACAATGTGGATTGATGCCTGAAAACAAAAGTTCCCACAAACACTCCAGTAAGAGCCAGATCTAGCCAAAGTAGCCAACAGTAGCTATTTGGCTCAGATCCCTTTCTCCACCTTCCCTCATGCCCCTCAAACCTTCACAGTGCCCCAGGTGTCCCAGGGAACCCTCTGGAACCTTACCAATGCCAAAATTTTCAGGTCTTTTGATTCCTGCGGGATGAATATAAATGTGCATTGTTATTATTATCCCGATTTTATAGAGGAGGAAATTGAAAACTTACACAAGCAAAATTGCATGCCCCCTTGAGCATCATCAGTACATCAAAAAGACAGAGTTAAAAGCCAGGATTGCTTTCCTCTGGAGCTCACTGAGCAATCGTCTCTGCTTGCACATCCCTGCAGGGAGGGGAGTCTACTTCTCCTGGGGGAATGGTGGGCCCCTCAGTTGCTGGGCTGGAAGGAGGGAATTGGACTAGAACACGTCCAGACGTGTCCAGCCTCTGCAGACTACTTCAGACCGGTCGCCCCACCCAGAAGCTTCACCACAGGCACGCAGACACCCAGATACCTGGATCGCAAAAAAGATAACCCAGCCAAACTATTTCTCTGCACAGCAATTTTCAATTCAGTCTTAGAAAATTATCTCATTTCAGTGTTGTTCTCAGAAGTTGGGACACCATTGGGAGTGGAGATTGTTTTTTCCAAAACGACTTGCCAAGCTCATGGGGCTTAGATGTTTCACTACTATGTATACGATGGAAAGAAACTCTGAGCTCCTGAGAGTCAATAGGAGGGGAGGATGAAGTCACTCTCTCCTCTCACTCCCGGGAGGGCTGCGAGGTGAGCTGCTGGGAGTGGGCTGGGTAGCCTGGAAAGGCTGTGGGTCCTCTGTTGCCTCCTGGTTGTTGACTTGCAGCTAACCAGCTGTGCCTCCGTAAAAGGGCTTCATTTTGCTAAATCCTCCTAGGCTCCCAGCAGAGGCACTCTGTGGTACTGAGAAGAGGATGCCTTTCATCTCAAATTACTTTAAAAAACAAATACCAAGCTTAAACAAATATGCCTAAATATTCAACAGGGACACTGAAGATGCTGAAGAAGGCAATACTTACTAACCAAGAACCGTGGTTTTCAAAACCACAAAGAAGGCACACAAAATAAAAAAGTGAACAATAGAATCATCTGGGGGCTTTCTAAAAATATCAGTACCTCGGACCCACCTCCACGCTATCTCTGATCTAACTAGGACAGGAAATTCAGTTAGAACCTGAGTTTCCTTAGAGTCACTTTATTACCAACCTTATTGGTTAAGAATCACAGGGTAAAAGTCCTTGTGGTGCCCTGGCTGGTGTGGTTCAGTGGACTGAGCACCTGCCTAGGAACCAAAACTTCGTCTGTTGGATTCTCAGCCAGGTCGCACGCCTGGGTTGCAGGACAGTCCCTGGTGTGGGGTACGAAAGGCAACCACACACTGGTGTTTCTCTCCCTCTCTTTCTCCCTCCTTTTCCCTCTGTCTAAAAATAAATTAATTAATTTAAAAAAAACTTTCTAAAAAAAAGTCCTCGTTGTTACTTGAATAATGTAGAGTTAACCACATCCAGAATTCCTTAATCTAGAAATGGGATGCGTGCAGAGCATGCCAGCCCTCCTGGCCATCTGGCAACACCAGCATTTCTCAAGGGCCTCTCTGGCCGGCATCTCCTTAGCTCCTGAGGATTTATCTATTCATCATGCCAGACCCAGAAGAGAAATGGCTGTGCTAGCAGGACAAATCTCTGAGAGTGCAAGTTTTGGCACTGGGCAAAGCAAAAAGAGAGAAAATGTATACCTACACGCACCAGACACACGTCACAAGTCTAAAACAGTAAGATGGTCTTTTTCCAGTTATTGTGAAACTAATAACTGTCAAATATTTATCATATGCCCGGCGATGACATTTGTCTAAAATCTCCAATATATCTTCAAAAAGTTATGTGAGGTATAAATCCTTAATTCCCACTTTGTGAATAAAAAAATTGAAAGAGAATTTATTACTCTCTCAAGGTTCCATAGTTAGAAATTGGTAGAGTCAGAAAGCAAAGTGTCTTGCCTGAATTAGATGTCCTTTCTTTTTCTATAACACTGTGTCTTCTTCCCAAACGAGAAACATTTTTCTCCTTAATTCTACCCTTGGGAGCCCAGGCTTACATCCAGAATTGATTTTACACTTAGTATCTTCCGTGGACCACGCATCCATTTGGAAAAGCCAGAAAGCAGTTACCATCCGTGATGCTCTGGGTGTCTGAGTCTCAGGCTTTTCAAGAGACCCCGCCATGGGTGGGGAGGGAATGTGGCTGAATGAGTCCAGCTGCCACCAGACCGTGTCCCCCTCTGGCTTTGCCCCAAGACTGTTCTTCCCCAACAAAATGAGTCCTGCCAGTCAGTGACTGAGCGTGATGGGGATATGAGCGCCAGCTCATTCCTGCCCGTGGTGGGACTCTTCCCAGGAGCAGTGTGTTTTGAGGGACAGCCCATCAGCATGACCAGAGCTTCCCCAGAACAAGGTCCGGATCTGCTCCTGCGTGACCTCCTGGTCCTCTCTGCTTTCACAGAACTTCACCCGCTCCTGCCTCTTCCGGCTCCCTCACCCTTTAATCCTCACATACATTTCTCCTAACGAATCCGTTGGCAGTTAGTCTCATCATGGAGACTGCTACTGAGAGGACCCGACCCACACTTTCTCTCTCTTTCAGTCTCTCTCTCTCTTTCAGTTCCATTAGTTGACATCTAAATCTCTCATTTCAAATTGTGCTCTTCTCTGTATCTGTTTCAACTGCATGGGTTCAGGCTCTGAACTACCGTAATAGGCTCCTGCCTGGTCTTCTGCCCCTGATGGATCCCATTGCATTTACACTGAAGCCCTTTTGATGGTTACCCATGGCCTGCAGGGTAAGCCTACAGTCTTCTTTTACACGACACGTGACTCCTTCCTTCACATGGCCCTGCCTCCCTCCCCACCAGGCTCTTGGCGCCTGAGTTCCAATCAGAGTGAATTACTATTTCCTGCTGCTTCATGTCTCTGGACATAGTATGGGCTTTCTCGCTGCCTTAAATCCCCGCACCATCCACTTGCTGTAGAGCATCACCTGGTTTTAATCAGTGAGAATGCCATATTTTGATGGGTATAATGTGTACTTTTTTGGCCCATATTTTTTAGGGAAAATAAGGGTTTGCATTATACATGAGTAGGACCAATTCCATATCTATATAAATGTTTTTATTTTTTTATTTATGATTATGCATTAAAAGTGTAACTCTGGAAAGCAATAACAATACTGTATGCAAAATAATGCCTTGGAATATGATAATCAGTTTTGTTTCTGAATATAAATAAATACAAAATTGAATTTAAAAATTAAAATGAAAGATTTATTTCCTGAGAGTTTAGGCCAAAAACATGGGTACACATATACATAGCAAAATATGGGTAAGTGATTTTGTCATAGCCTGCTTTCGTGAGGTTATTTTTTTAAGTGTGCATAGTAAGGTTAAGAAATTGTTCTTCTGATTTATACTGACTGATTGAGGGCTTCTTTAAACAGTTTATTCCAAAGACACAATCAAAGACATAAAAAAGATTTCTATATAAGATCCATTCATTAGTGTTAATTATAGTAATAACATTGTGAAACAATCTAGACATTCAGAAAAGGAGATTGGTTAAATAAATGACTGGCCACCCACAAAGTGAAAATACTTATAGTCACTAAATATGATTGAAAAAGAATAATATCTCAGAAAACTGTTTACAGTACATTAAGTGAAAATAAAGATTTTAAACACTCCATGCCTTTGGTAGTCCAATTTTAGAGTACCTAGGTATCCATATCTACTGATGTTTACATAACAATTGAAAGGATTTCTGTTTTCCAAAGACAGGAGAAAGTATGAGTGTCTCAGCTTTTTCTTAAAATACGTTTTCCTGTATTTTAAAAAATTTCCCCACTAAGATGTTCTAGTTTATAATGAAACAATAATGTCTCGTAGTTTTCAGTGTATAGGTATTTTACAGCCTTTGTTAAGCTTTTTCCTAGGTATTTTATTCTTTTTGTTGCATTCGCAGAAGAAATTTTTGTATTTCTTTTTCTAAAATTTCATGCCTATCTTCACTGAAGCATCATTCACAGCAGCCAAGACATGGAAACAACCACAATGTCCCTTGAAAAATGATTGGATAAAGAGATGGGGTATGTGTATAGAATGGAATACTACTCCGCCATAAGAAAAGATGAAATATTGCCAATTAAGACAACACGGAATGGAGCTTGAGAACATCACGCTAGCAAAATAAGTTAGACAGAAAGAGCCAAGAACCATACAATTTCACTCATATGTGGGATATAAAACTAAAAGCAACAATACAAACAAACAAAAACTTACAGACAAAATAGAATGGTGGTTACCAGAGAGAAAGTGGGTGAAGGGAGGTGGTGAAGGGTAAAGAGGGTCAAATACAGGACAATGGAAGGACAGTTGACCTTGAGTGGTAAATAGGCAATGCAATATACCAATAATGTATCATAGAATTGTATACTTGAAACGTATGTAGTTTTATTAACCAATATCACCTGAATAAATTTAATTAAAAAAAGAAGAAAAATATCCAAACAAAATAATTTTTTCAAAACTTTCTAAAGAAACTTCCTGTTAGTAATCATTACTACCTTTCATTAATAGCATTCACCATAAATCTTTGAGCAGGATTTATTTTTATATAAAAGAGAATTTCCTCTTCCACAGAGAACGGGGAAAATATTGAAAAACATCCTAAAGGATTGGAGGTATAGGGGAGAGCAGTAGACTTTTTTTAGGTTTTATAATACTAATAAAATTTTTAAAATATCCACAGTCTAAAGAATACATTTTTACCTAAAGACCAACAAGATATTGCTTCATAAATTAAAAACAAATCTTAGAGTTCAAGCTTATACAACATTTGACATTAGATAATACCTTATAAATATTCACAAATAATCACATTTCATTAATAAACATATATTTATTAAGAAAATTAGTATTTTTATATAGTCAAATTTATAGTCTTTCTCCTTCTGGGAAAAAAATACCAGGAAAAACACACTGAACTGGTAACAAAACTTACAAGGTCATTTTCATTGTAGATTATTTCCTCTTACTCCGAACAAACTAGAACAACTGCCCAGATTTTGCTTTCCTTCCTCTGTCTTGATTGATAAGAGCATGGTTTTCCACTGGGAAAGCATATAATAGAACCAGGTCAATAAAGTAAACCTGCGTGCAGTACAGTAATCTCTCTCAGAGGCAAACGGCTTTCTACATGTCTGGGTCCAATTTCATTCCAACCCCCTAGCTAAGGTGCACTTTGCAGAATCTCAGAAATAAACCTATGATTAAAAAGAAGTGGGAATCACCCAGATCAATAATTTTCATCTTTTTCATCTCATGGCACATATTAACTAATTGCTAAATTCTGCAGCACACCAAAAAATATACATCTTCAAATTTTATTTATTTATTTATTTATTTGTTTATTTATTCTTATTGTATATTTTCCATTGCCATTTGTTCCCCCTATACCCAACTGACAAAAATAAAATAGGTATGATTGTGATTCATTCACACCACACAGCTATTGTTATGTTGGCTATTGTCATTTTTTTTATTTGACAATCTAAGAGAAAAGAGATTGGTGTCCCCAACTAATAGTCAAGCACTGCACATTTGAAACTTCTGTGCACGCCAGTTGAAAACTACTGATTTAGACCAGTGGTTCCTAATCTTTGTGGGGCTTCATCTTTAACTTGTTAGATTTCCTCGCAGTTTTCTCCAACCCGCATTTCTCCTCCCATTCTCTTCTACAAATGGCACAAGAATGTAATTTTCTTAGGCAATGGGAATTTGATCATTTGATTTTCAAGTTTCCTTTGACTGAAGGCAGAATTGGCTGAACATAACCCCAAACCAACCTGGGAAGCCCACTGCAATCACGTGCAGAACATTCTGTCTCCCTGGCTATGCAGCTAGGAAGAGCTGACTTTGAAGAGCCTTTAGAAAAAAATCTAAGCCCAGCTAGACATTAGTGCCCTCTGAGAAGAGAGGCAAAAATGCAGGCTATCCATCACACAGGTCTACCTCTCAGAAGCTCTCCAAGCTCTGTGAATGTATCCCCATTTTGACAATTCTGATTCAATCAGTAAAATTCCCCTTTTCCCTCTCTGCAATGGAGTATCAATATTTAAAAATATATAGTTATATTTACGTGTGTGTGTCAAGCAGCAATAAGTACCATGAAGAACAGTACTCAAGTGAGGGGTTAGGGAAAGACTAGCAGCGCATTTTAGGAAGAGTGATCAAGAAAAGTCTTTCTTGAAAAGGTGGCATTTAAGCAGAAACCATAAAAGAAATAAGAGAATGAGCCCTGTTTACATCTGGTGAGAGTGGAATCATTTAGAGAAGATGAAATAGCAGGTGCAGAGATCTTAAGGCAGGACCCTGTAAGAAGCTAGTGTGGCTGGAACAGAGTGTGTGCAGAAAGGGGTGACTCTCCAGAGGTAGTGGGGGCCAAACCATGTATGCCGTGCCGAATAGGATGAGGGCTTGGGGTTTCCCTCTGGTCAAAATGGGGAACCACTCTACGTCTTGAGCCCAGGCGTGATAGGGTCTTACTTCCATTTTCAAAGGACCCCATTGGCTACTACGTGGAGAATAGCAGAGCAAAGGGGCAGCGAGGGACTTGTCCGAAGGGTACTGCGTTATTGCAGATGAGACGTGGGCCTAAGGGTTTACTCTTACAGGTAATGGGACATAATTAGATTCAAATTCTATTTTGAAGGTAGAGCAAAGGGACAGGTGAATGGATCAGATGTGGAGTACACGAAAAAGAGAGAAAGAGGATATCTCCCAAGTTTTTAGCCTGAGAAACAGAGCATGCGATGGGAGATAGGTACCATCTTTAATTTCGATTTCATTGAAAAATATCTCCCTAAAATGAGCTGTACTTCATTACTGCCTTTTTTCAAGCAGGAGTGTGGAGAAAATGTCAATCTCTGCTGTTTATTCCAAGATTTTACAAGACACTCAGGACTGTTATTTAGAATCTACGTCACCACTGTATACAAAATGTGATGTCTTGTGAGTTATTTTTCATTTGTACTGACAATATAGCAGACAACAAGGGTGGCTTTACAGAGATTTATAAAAACAACATGTTAATGCAGGCTTGTTTTGCGGTTATTTTTCCCCTTAAAATATAGTCCAGAGAAAAAAATTAATGGTGGTTCTGTTGAGTTGTACTTTCTGTTGTTTTTTAATGAGACTTACCTTATCACTAAGTAATTCATCAATAAATGCAGAAAATGAATCTTGAAATATGACCAGGAGAAAACAAAGGGTACTCTAATCCAGTAATCACCAGGCAACATTCCTCTATAAAATCAACATTGCTGCTTAGGGTCAGCGATTTCAACCCCTGGTTTTTGTTTTGTGGGATTTGCAGTTCTTCACTAAGAGCTGAATATGACAAGATGCAATTAAAATAGCAGGAGACAAAAAGCACTGTCAGGAGAGTAGCCACTGAACACAGCTGCTACCTGGGTCTCATTTCGTGAGGCTATAGCGTAGTACCTACCATCCGTGAAGAGGAAAAATCGGGGGAGGAAAACAAGCTAGAACTCCTATCAGGCTCCTGTTGAGGTAATAGCACGTTATCCCTTTCCTCCAATACGCCTCAGCGGCTGAGAAATACCCTAATGAGCCCAGACGAGGGCTCAGCGTTGTAATTTTCACAGTGGGAACAACATTTCTTGCTTTCTTGGCTATCTGCAGCGGTCTCTGCCCTGCAGTGATGCTGGCTGCTTCTCAGGTCTGCTGTAAGCCCTGTACTTTCTCATTGTAGAAAGTTAGCCCATTATCATTTTTACCCCCTGCTTCGAATATTCATGCTGAGACTGGCTTAGTAGGGAGCCTGACACAACGTTTAAACAACTCGGCCAAACTGTAGCCATGTGCCTGCCTAATGCCCATGGGCCCTGCTCCCATCCCTAAGACACAGTCCCTTCTCCTATGTCCGTGCTCACTGACAATGCTACCAGGACCCAGGGATAACTATGACACTTGACTGATTTAACAGCCATACATTTTCTGCGATGTCAGAGATGTATATCGTTATTGGCAGCATTCATGCAAGCAACATGGAAAACCAGCTAATTCACTTATGAAACAAGAAAGAATTTAAATTCAGACTTCCACCCATGTGTAGTTTACCTTGAGAACTACTGATGCACGAAAACATAGATTGATACCATTTCCGTTTTATGAAAACGTAAGACGTACTCTATGATCCAAAACCCATGTTTAAATACAATGGATCTGTGGCCCATACCTGACAGTATCACAGAGTCACTTGTACAGAACCTGCTTTGCGCAGAGTGCTGGGCTAGGTACTGCGCGGATAGATACTTGCAGTCCAATTAGAGGCTCTATTCATTCGCTGTTGCTGCGGTGACAGCTGTCACACATGGACCAGCTTGAAACAGCTCAAATGTATTACCTCACCATCCTGGAAATCACAAAACCAACACGGGTCTGCTGGATTGAAATCAAGGTGCTGGCAGCAGGGCTGTGCTCTTTTCTGGATGTTCGGGGAAAAAATCAGTTATCCTTTCTTTTCCAACTTCTACAGGCTGCCTATACTGTTTGGCCCTCAGCTCCCTCCCTCCATCTTCAAAGCCTTGAATGTCGCATCTCTCTCTGACCTGTCTTCCTTAGTTACACACTGCTCTGTCCTCAACTGGGAAAGGTTTCTCACCTGGAAGACTCGTGTGATTAGTTTGACTTCACCTGTGTAATCCAAAACTGTCTCCCCATTTCAAGGTCCTTAACCTTAATTGCATCTGCAAACTCACTTCTACTGTATAAGGTAACACATTCTCAGGTTCCCATAATAAGGGTACGGACATCTTTAGAGGGCTATTATTCTGCGTTCCCCAAAGAGACACAATAGAGTGAGGCCAGAGACTCATCTTTATATGAAATAGTTTCTGAAATTGACCGTGGTGGGAGTGTTTACACCCTAAAAATTGGCAAACACTATAAATCAGAGCTTTTCCTCCTAAAGGCCAGTTTACCAGCGCACCACTGTGTAGCATTGGCAAGGATGCAGAAAAATCAATCTTGCATATCATCCCAATGTAAATTCGTAATGACTTGGGAAGACTGCCCAAACATGAGCAGGTGAAATTCACCCTTAGGTATATATTTAACGGAAATGTGCACATATAATCACAAAAAGACATGAACAAGAATAGTTGTAACAGCTTTATTCCTAATAGCACCAAATGGAAACAATGGGAAGGTGTCCCCCAAATAATTTTGTTCAAAATGATGATATATTCATGTAAGAAAATACTGAACAGAAATTTAAAAGAGAAACGACAATTATATACATCGACATAAATGAATCTACCAAATATAATTTGGGGTGAAAGAAACCAAATACAGAAGTATACATATTCTATGATTCTGTTTACATAAAGTTCAAACAGGCAAAACGAATCTGGGATCTTAGAAGTCATGAAGGTGGTTTGCCTTGACATTGAAGAAGTAGCTAGAAGGGCCGTGATGGGAGATCCTGCAATCCTAGTAATATGTTATTCTTGATCTAGTTGCTGGTTAGTTATATGGATTCACTTAGTAAAAATTCAATGAACACTTTACTTCATGTTATAATTCAATTAGAAATTTGACTTTAAGAAGCCAGACGCCAAGGAATAGATTCCATGTGATTGGCTTTATTTAAAGGCATAGACAAACAAAGTAAGTCTACGGTGAAAGAAATCAGAATGGTGCTGATTTGTGGGGAGGGCACTGACTGGGAGATGGAAGAATGGGGACGCTGGAAACAATCGACATCTTGACCTTGGTGGCTACATGGGTGTGTACATTTGTGGAAAGTCCTATTGTAAAGTTCAGATTGTGCACTTTTAACTGTTATAAGTTGTAATTCAATGAAAGAAGTCGAGTCGCTATAGGGAATAAGTCTAACGAATCTCATTTATCTTATTGAAAAGGCATTGCTTCTTGCTTGCCATATTCTTCATGTTCAAGGGCTAAACTTCTGGTTCATTTCTCTGCTCACTGACTGGGACTCAAAGATGATGAGAATTCAATGAAAAGGATAAATGGATTCTGTTCACAGGCAAAAACAGTCAGTGAGAGTTTATTGACTGCTCAGTCAATAAATATAAGGACTAAATAAATATAAGAACTATGCTAAAATCTATAGAGTAATGCTAACATGATAAAAGGCCCTCAAAGAGTCTACAATCTAGCCAAAAAATACACTGAATTATGCAAAGCATTTACAAAAAACATAAGAGTAAATTAATACAGTCCTATGAAACTAGGTTTTGCTAGATTCATAGGACTAGCAATGAGAGAGGAGTGCTCTCATTTCCCTTACATGCATTTCTACAGCTAATTCTACCTTCTTTAAGGAACATATAAAGCTACTGTAATAAACATGTTAAAATCTAAATGCCTTACTATTTTTAAAGTGGTTTTCCAATACCATGATTTATAATTCTTTTTTTTTTAGTACAAAAAATCTGTCCAGGCTAAGTTCAAGCTTCTACAAAACCTTTAAAGCAAAGCTCTAATTCATTAAGCTGAGAAGAAGCTGGGTTTTACTGATTATAAAAAGCTAAGAAAATGAGAGAAGAGGCCAAGTCACTCTCCTCAAAATGAAAAGGTGGGATAATAGGAGACAGAGGCGGCATGGGCAGAATCCCTTAGGTCTGGCATGTCCGCACACCCTGGTTGTCCAACACAGCCCTGGTTCACTTCTGCTGTCCCAGGGTCCTGTCATGTTTAGCCTTTGTCTCTAATGCATTTGTTTGTACTGTGCTAAGCTAGAATGAGTTTTGAGTTTGAACTAGAGTCGAGAATAGAACTGCGCTTTAAACTTGTAGCTTCTGCCAGGGTCTTGTCCTACGGTGTGAGAGACAAGCATGCAGTGAGGAGGATGCTCACTTGAACAGGCAGTGAATCTGAAAGACAACCAGTGATAACCCATCCCTCCTCTCCTGACCACACCCCATTAGGTACAATACGGCTAACACCTCCCACTGAAGGGATCTCAGTGAAGCAATGGCGCTTGCTCAGGCAACAGAGTGGACGCAGATGGTGGTGGGAGACGTATTGGGTGCTGTTTCTTCTGTCAGCCACGGGGTGGGCCAGCTGGTTTTGCTGAGGCCTGTCCTGTAGCTTGTGAGATGCAAGAAACTACCAGACGGACGGTTCGTGGGTAATGTGGGAAATTAAAGTAAACATAAAATAAATGTGGCAAATAAAGGCTGAGCAGTCCGGCCATAGAGCGAGCACAATCGTCTGATTGCTCTTCTAGGGTAGCTTTGTTAATTTGCTTTGTAATACAAATCAGTAACTATTTTATTGTTTGATCAAGCTCTTGCAGTGTTTTGCATTAAAACGCATTAGCCGCTAATGAACTCAAAAAAGGTGCCCATTTAATGCATTGAACCAAACTTCTATTTCTTGAGAAAGTTCATGATGTAACCTGTAGTTATTTTTATTGTATTGGATTGCCTTTGTTTAAAAAATGTGAAACAAAACATCTTGCATTACAAACAGGAAACTCTGTATCCAGCTGGGTTTCCACCATGTTGCCCCGCCAAGAGTGCTTTTCGCTGTGCTCCCTGCATGGCCCTGCTCCCATCTGGTGGCAGCGTGCACCAAAGAAGGGAGAGGTTTTTTAAAACAACATTTTGTAGTCAACTTGTGAAATATCTCCTCTTTTTGTTATTGATCAGGACACTAAAGACTTTCCACTGTTTAAAATACCATGTTCTGACATAAAAGATTTTAAGAAACGGACAAATCCATTGAAATAAAAAATTGCAGTCTGTTGCACTTTAGTAAAAGCAAGTTTATCCACTTAAATTGTACTACAACTAAAGAAAATATTATTTAGAAAATGTGGGTCAAGTTGAATCACAGCAAAGATTATTCATAGCATCATGTTTATTTCTAATCATCATGTAGAAATTTTTATAAAGAATCAAGATTCAAATCTAAAATTGAACTAATCATTTGGATGCTAATGTGCTCTGTACACAAAGAAACAAAAGAAAGAGAAACAAGAAACAAGCTGTGGTAAAAATAAATATTTTACATAAATACAGATTGGGAAGGAGATGGCTCAGTTCTCTCATAATTATCATTAAATGGTCAAATGGACAACTTTTGGATAAACTAGTTTGAACCAAATGCTGTTCATGTAGGCTTATCTCAACTATCAAAAATAAGCAGAAATATGGTAGAATTGTGTGGTCTATGAAGGGCCTCCCAAAACCACAGATGTCTTCGTGCTGGGGCCTGAGTAAGAGTAAAGTGTCTTAGGTCTAGTCACATGAGAATTAGGGTCACTTGCCTACAAAACTGGACAAAAGTTCAAGAGGGGTTAGAAGTCCCTGTCAGTGACTAATGGAACCATGAACGCTTGGTGGATAACCTAGAAGATCAAACCTGAGGGTTTCTGAAAAGGAAGCATAGAACCTGAATCGGACTGCAAGAGGAACGCAATATAATAAAAAACTGAAAAGAATCATGATAATCAAAATATACGTCCCTCGCACATCCTCCCACCCCAGGGGCTTTTGATCTTCTGCAGGAATGCGGAGTCTCCGCCAACACCCACGTTCTTTCTCTCTCACTTCTGGTTTCCTCTGCTGTGTCTTCTCTCTCATCTCCAGTTTCATGTGCACTGTCCATGTGCCTGAAATACTTTTGCTCCTAATTTTTCACCTACTAAGAGCAGCTCATTCTGCAGTTTAAGCTCAGCTACCCTCCCGCATCAGCCCTCCATAATCACCAAAGACGGAGTGAGACACTTTGGCCACGGGCCTTCCTAGCACCTGCACACACCTTATCAGAGCATAAGCATACCACAGGGTGATGTTTTGTTTGCCTGAGAGCACCTTCCCCTACAGGAAGGGTTTCTTGGAAGCAGAGCATGCAGTGTGTCCATGAGTAATCAGTGCACCCAGTATGGCATCTCACATAAAATAGTGCAGAATCATGCTTGCATTCACTGAGCACCTCCTGTGTGGCAAGCACTGTTCTGTGCATTTTACAGACATTAGGAGAGTTAATCCTCACAATAGTCACGTGAGGTTGATTACCCCAAAGACACAGAGGGCTTTGGCAGGTGGGCCAAGGACCCATATTTGGTAAGGTGGCAGAGGTGGGATTCAGAGTCCCTCGTCTTTGTCCCTGCAGGGTATGGCCAGTTCCACTGTGACTGTGCATTTGTTCATCATCATCTAGAAAGGATGACTGTCATCACCCTCTTCACGAAAGAAATACCAGGAGGTGCAGGGCTGTGAAGACTGGGTTCGTGTCCCCTCCCTGCTTAGAGAGCAGAAGGAGCAGATGCTCTGGAGAGAGAGGGAGAGGCTCAGCCTCTGTCTGAGTAGGGGGAACCGTAAAACCACCAAGAAGAGAAATTGCAAGTGCGAGACGTGCTCAGAAGCCAAGTCGGAGAGGCTCGAGTTGAGCCAGCAATAACATGTCGCTGGTGTGCTTGGCAAAGACAGCTTTCGTAGGGGAGTGTGGCTGTGAGGCCGCGTGCAAGGCGGAATGGGGAGATGGGGGAGGGAGGAGGAGGGCTGACATCTCCTTTGGCTCTTGACCTTACAAAAGTTTTTAATGTCATCAAAGCAAAAGAAGAAAAAAGTAGAGCAAAGATCAGACCTGCTACATTTTTAACTGGGTCAACTTAATTGCTAACGCAATGTTAAAAGCACATTAAAAGCTGCATAAGAGAAGAATGGTGAAGCTAAGCCACAAGCGGAGGGTCCTAGAGAGATGGAAAGGTCTTCTTAGCTTTTCTTTGGGGTTTTCTGATTATTTTTAGATATAGTGATAGGTATTGATTCAAATCGTTATCTGTGAACCGGCTGTATTAGAGTGATTTTTAATTCATTTAAAATAAAATTCAGTGATTGATAAAATCCCAAACAGGTTATTAGAAAGCATACAGCAACATGTCTCGGTTTTGTGGTGTGTTAAAAGTATCAACAAGCCAATCTCCTAGTGTGGTCTAAGCTGCCCTCTCTTTCGATAAATCATCACTGAGTGCTCACTGGGGGCCCAGCCCCGGGGGTCTAACAACTAAACCACGGAACCAAACGAAGCTCTTGTTCTAGTGGCGCTTAGTCCCAAGGCTGGGGCAGGGGCAGCAGTGGACAGAAAATAATCAAGTAACATGCCAGGTCCCCATCACTGCCGTGAAGAAGACAGAGCTGAGGGAGAGGAGAGAGCGTGACAGGGGCCATTTTTATAGGGGAGTCAGAGAAAGCCTCTGGTGACATTTGAGCGGAGACCTGAAGAGATGGGCAAATCACTCAAGACATACCAAGCGGAAGGCACACCTGGTGCAAAAGGCCTGAGATGAGACGACAAGCAAAGACGCCAGAGTGCAGCGGAAGCAGTGTGTGTGTGCGTTCGTGTGTGTGTGCATGTGTGTGTGTGAAGCGAGTGGTGGAGAATGAGCTGAGTGTCACTGGGAGGTGGCAGATCACAGAGAAAGTGACAGGTTCTTTGGCTTTAACCCTCAGTGCGTTCCACATCCATCGCAGAGAGGATTTGGGGCAGAGAAGTGTCTTGATTTCGCTTTAAAAGGATCGTCCTGGCTGCTGTTATAAAGAATCTGCAGTAGGTAAGGAAGGGGGGGGAGTGGACCAGGAAGACCACCCAGGCGCTACTGCAGAGATCTGGGCAAAGGCAGAAAGCGTCCTGGGCCAGGGTCATTGTGATGGTGGTGGTGAGAAGTCGTTGGATCTCAGCTGGAGTTGAAAGGTAAAACGAAGAGAATTAGATCACACACTGGGATTTAGCTGTGAGACAAGGAGAAAAGTCATGGACGCTGGCAACATTTTGGGAATTTAAGTGCATGATATGCACTTAAATTTGGAAGATTAAGGAATAACAGGGCTTGGAGAGGGCACTGTACTGGGGACTATCGGGACAGCTTTATCACAAACCAGTGCTGGGAGGACCACATTCCCTCCACGGGCCCTAGGGGAGAACCCTTCTTTGCTTCAGTTTCTGCTGGCTCCTGAGCCCTTGGCCTGTGGCGGCATAACCCTAACACCTATTTTCCTTCTCAGATGGCCTCTTCCCCCTTGTCTCTGTGTCCTTTCCTTCCGACTCTTCTAAGTGGACTTGTCCTTGCATTGAGGACCCATTCTAACTCAGGATAATCTTATCTTGAAGCCATTACCTTAATTATATTTTCAAAGTCTTTTATTCTAAATGAGGGCACTTTCTTAGTTTCTAGGTAGATATAACTTTGGAGGGAGAGGATGCCATTAAACTCCTACAGGTAAGAAATAAATGATTCTACTTGAACATGCAACATTTAGGATACCTCTTAGATATCCCAGTAGAGAAGCCAAATGGCTGTTGCATTTCTCTCCACATGTTTCCAGGTGGAGAGAAAAGTCTAGAATAGGAAAAAGAAATGAGGAGTCACCAGTAGATAAGAGTTATCTTTCCATTACGACAAATCATTACCAAAATATAGAAAAAAAATGTATTTATCAGCCTGAAACACAAGTCAGAAATCCATTTTTCTAACTTCCTGTTGTAAAAAAATTTTTTTAGAAAGGGCCTGAAAAATACAAGCAAAGCAAATTTATAATAAATGAATACACAACATTTGAAAACCTCTGTACTTGAGAATAACACTTCATTAAACTGGAATATGTCTTTGAAGCTATTAAGTCAGGAAAAGGACATGGGGAAATGAGCATTGTACCTGCTCTTATACCAAGAATTGCATATTACGTAGTGTAGTAAATTCTCTGATATTCCATTGCCACAGGTTGCATTCTAGATTCATACTGCTGGCCTTTCATCCCCTGTCATAGATCTCTTAGACAGAAAGAAAAACCAAAGCTGAGAGAGAATCTCAAATCTCAGCCCTTAAGGCACAGAAACTGTCTCTGCTAAGGATATATAGGAAGTTGGAAAACAAAACCTCTGTCTTCAGTAAAAGACAGAGTAAAAGAGGAAAACCTGTTGGTATAAAGAGCAAAATAAACAATTATTACCAGCTTGAATTTTAACCTGCAGGATTTTTCAAAAGAGAAAGGTATTACGTTTTGGGGGAAACAACTTTTGACATATATTCTATGCTATTATGTAAGATTTAAAATAACTCCACTTGACCTAACATAGAAATAACCAGTAAACTCTTATATTTCAAAGTATTTGAACAGTGTAAAGTCAGACAACACTGAAGCTTATGCTGAGTGTAATTTGAATTTCTTAGTAATATTGTAAGTCCTTTAGCATTTTATAGAAGTTCAAGGGTACCACTGGGCACATCAGTCATCATTATATTAACGAAATGTGGATACAGATAATGATTTTAATGAAGAGGATGCCAGTCCAACAGAACTTTCTGCATACATCGTGATCTCAAAATAAATACTCTCACTGAAAGAATCATTTTTCTGGAGAAAAGAATTTTGGAAAAAGAAGCTGTTTCCCACAATTCTTTAGTGCAATTCCAGCTCCAGCCCTTCATTTCTCTTGCTGGGGCCAACCAGTAGATGGCGTCCAAGGCTGTCAGCAATAGAGCTATTGCAGGGCTCCTTCCTTTGCAAGCTAGCTGGGAACAGAAATAGAGGAGGTCCCAGGGAAGTTATTGCCATGGTACTTACAGAACTTGGTCTCAGAAGATCCCTAGGCTCTGCAGAGGAGAGGAATATTCATAGAATGAAGGTGCCAGGTCTCCTTATCTATTGAACACCTGGTCTGAATTTTCTCTTTTTCCAGTACTGGGAGAAGCAGGGAGCTCCTCTGTCCTTTCCACCACACGAGGCCAGAGAGGGAAGACTGCCCTCTGACCCAGGGAGAGAGGTCTCGGCAGAAACCAACACTGTTGGCAACTTGACCTTGGACTTCACAGCCTCCAGAACTGTGAGAAATAAATTTCCGTTGTTTATAAGCCTCCCTCCCCTCAGTTGGTGGTATTCAGTCATAGCAACTTGAATGGACTACGACAGTTACATCACGAATTTTCATCATTCTGTAATATCAGATCAGGAAGGCAGTGGCTATGTCAGGGCTTTCTAGGTAATCATCATTATTCTTTGTTGTTGTTTTTAAATGAATATTGAATGCTGCAATAAAAGCACTAGATTAATAGCCTACAATACAGAAAGTCGCCTAAATTTGTATAAGCATTTCCATTACAGAAAATGGCATTCCACTCATTGGCTTGGTAGAAAAAGAGCCCTTAATTGTCATAGATAACTGGGACCAGTTTGGGTGTTAACTTTCTTTAATCTTATGAGTACAGTGGTCCTGTGATACGCTGTACCAGGAAGTCCATTGAAACGAACTGTACCTTGCATCAATAATGGCTAGAACAATAAAGGTAAAACAGCCCCAGTCTTCAGCAAAGCATGCAGGTGTTTACATGGGAACTTGCAGACAGAGACGAGAACCGCAGGTACTAGCTCTGGACATGCAGTAACTATGTCTGTGGGACACCGTGGAGCCGTCTCCCACAAAGGTAATTTATGCCTCACACACACACACACACACCATAAGGACCATTCCTAAAACTTCTGGGTAATCAAGAATGTAACATCAACAGCTTGCTTCTGAGAAAATTTATCTGGAATTCTTCATCTGGATTATTGCCTCAAATGTTACCCACAGTTTGGCTCACCCCAAAAAATAAATTAAAATTATTATTAAAACTTTGAAACCAAGAGAGTGCTTCTAATTTTAGTTCTGGGTTCATCTCTGTGGAGGCCATGGTCACTATTGTGCCATCACGAAACGGCTGCAGCCAGGATGCTGGCATTGTGCATTTCATCATTGCGTGTGTGGAAATCAAGGGCACCGCGCCTGGAGATGAGAAGGAAGCCTGGCCTCCCTCCTGACGGTGACCTCAGAGTTTCTTGGTGATTCAGAAGGGGCAAAGCCAAGGATGACCAGCTTCTGATGAGGATACTGCATTAGAGTATGAGCCAAAGTTTTAAGAAAAAAGCGTGATAGTCACGTTTAAAGTTGGTGTGGTTGTTTTATCTCACTCTTCCAATGCTCGGTACTACACAGCTGCAACTGACTATATTAAGTTAAATTTATAAAAGTGCTACATTTTAGCCTTTTTGCATTGCTTACGGCAATATATATCTTATCTGATGCAGAATTTTTAAAAATAACATTGTGTATTGACTGTTCAAATACATACAGAAAATTGATTTTACCTTTTTCTATAATACAGTTTAAAGCATGTTAAGCTTGACCTAGCTATGTCTTTAAAAACCTTATTTGATTGATGCTGCATAAAGGTCGAAACAAGTGCATCATTTTTCTTGAGTGAACACTGGCATGGTCTTGGAGGGAGTGTTTTTTTTCTTTTTCTGTTCTGTATTATCACAAAAGGAGACTTTTTCAAGATAAATAGGGTTTCATAAAACTTTCCATCTATGGGAAAAAAAGACTTTCAGATTGCCTTTAGAAAATAATGTTACAAAGATTAAACTGCATGTTTCGATAAAAGAAATTTTTAGCAATCCTTTGAGCAGGAGAAAATAATTTTTTTTTTAATTTAAAAAGTGCCCTATAAATCAAAGTTCAAAATTAGGACTAGTTAAAGGTTCCCAGGCCTGGTGAATTTTTCAGCACAATCCGTGCTTTCTCACTTAGTTTTGTAGAGCCCTATTTAAAATTAACTCTATTTTTTTCTTGTCATGTAAGGGAAGCAAATAGCCAATCTCCTTGCCTCATACTTTACTAATTTAAAGAAAAAGGCAATGCTTTCTTCAGTGAAATTCTTCATCTCGCATCTTTTCTTGTCATTATTTCCCTGCTACATTGGATACAATGTCACTGGTCTCAACCTGGGCCACCCCTCCAGTAATACTGTGGACCCCATCATTCTCCACATTTTCAAAGACTCCCACAACTACTGCCTCTCTCGCTTGGATCATCAATGGTGGCCTCTCGACTGAATCACTGCTGTCTGTATTAAAATTGGCCAGCCACTTCAGTTTGGACTGCTAAATGAAATGATGACAGACGTGGTGACTGAAACAATAGACATCAGTTTCTCTCAGTTCTGGAGTTCTGGGAAGTCCAAGATCAAGGTGCTGACAGATCTGGTGCCTGAGAGAGCCTTCTTCCTGGTGCACAGGTGGTCGTCCTTTCCCCGCATCCCCATCTTCACACGGTCTCTTACTTGGGCCCTAATCCCATTCGTGATGGCTTTGCTCTCATAATTGAATCACCCTCCAAAGGGCCCACCTCCAAATACCATCACACTGCAGATTAGACTTCAACATATGAAGTCTGGAGGGACACATTCAGTCTATAGCACCAACTAACTTTAAAAAATACAACATCTCTCCCAGCATCTAACCTAGTAACTTTTCTCTCTTCTGTAAAGACATCTACTGAATACATGATCATTTTCTCAAGAAAATTTCTTAAGAAGGAGAATTATGAAGTCAAGAAATACAACAATGCCTCTTAGAAAATCTTTATTTGAGAGAATCTGGTCACTTTTAACAAGCTGGAGTTTTGTTTCAATTTCCAACCAGAGCGTTGGTGATGCAAGAAGCAAGATGACGTCTGTCCCTGGTAAACAGAGCACTACCAGGCATGATGTCACCTCGTGCACAAGTTCTTTCACTTCCAATGCGTGAACCTGACTCTTGTCTGGAAGATTAATGGGAAGCCAAGCCCTCACTCGGAAATGCCCAGAGTCCTTCCAGCTTGCTACTCGGCATCCTTTTCCACGGACTTTCAGTTCTTGAATCGAACCCAGAATGTTGTCCCTTTGTGAGCACGGGAAGTGAAAGTAAGCAATGAATTTAGAAGTATCCTTACGTGAAAAAAAGAAATCATCAAAAGGAAGGGAAAGAAGAAGGATTCTACAACAATCATTCTTCTATTCATTCAACTCACATTTCCAAGAGCCTGCTCTGTGTCAGACACCGGTCTTGAACTTGGCAGTGAAGAGAAAACAAAGTCAACTGCTCTCACATCTTTGCATAATCATCAACAATGGAATTTGATAAATCATACCTTTTTAACCTAAATTACGTAGTTTCTTTTACCAGAAGAGGACTTCCCCTTCCCACAGTGTGTAGCATGCATGACCCACTGAGTCGAGAACTAAAACTATCCTTGACTGTCTACATTACTCATTAGACCTACACTTCAGACTGAGAAATGATATCTAAACATTTAAGAACTTAAAAAGGCTTTTGTTGTATGTCCGGAGGACAGGAGAGTTCTCAGGCTCTGCTGTATTCTGTACACAGTCTAGTGTCACACAGAGTTGACGTGTACCATATTGCACTGAATTGTTAGATGCAAATTTTAAAAACATTCTTGTTTCTTTCATAAAAATATATCCCTTAACACTGATGGCGTCTTCCAAAAATAAAGTGTTTTTTTCTTACTCAGAGGTACATAAAAAGGATAGTGCATCTTACAACCAAAGGTGTCTTAGTTTCAGTGAAACTCTGTAATAATGCGGAGTGAGGAACATTTGAAAGTCCTAACAACACAGATGCTAAGACAGTGGTAGGTGACATCCTTGGGCTAAGAAGCAAGAATGTGCCCATGAGAAATCTCTCTTGGTGTGGTTTGTTCTGCCGCCTGCAACTGAATGTGGTCATAACCTGTTCCCATAGGCTCTGTCACCTTCCCTGCCTTCTGTGGATCAGCCGACCTGGGTGAGTCTAAGCTCTGGATTCGTAGTAGCACCAAGACTTTGACATAAGCTTATTGTGCCTTTATTTCCCTCTTATATGAAGTATAGAAAATACATCCTAGAATTGTGCTTGCAGTTAAATAGATTAAATCGTGTAAATAGATTAGAACAGTGCCTAACAAAGGAAACTGTCGATTATTTTTTCCTCTTTTTCTTTTCTGGAGCATATTAAGGTCTGCTCTCCCCTCTTCCACTTTTCCCTTGGACATAGAAGATGTGCTGGGAGGAACCATCTCTCCAGCACCCTTTAGCGGGAAGGCGAAGCTCCGAAGTCAGAGAAATTGTATTCAAATAAAGGCTCTCCTGCAAGATTACCCATCCTTGGCAATAATAACCTTCCAGACCAGATAACTCTTTGTTGTGGGAGGACTGGGTTAATATTGCAGGATTTTTAGCAGCATCCTTAGCCACTACCTACTAGATACCAGTAACCCTCGCCCCAAAGTTGTGATGATCAAATATGTTTTATAAGTGCTAAATGTCTCCCAGAAGCAAAACAGTCCCTCTCTGCCCTTTGACAACCACTATGCCAGTGTTTACCAGCTGATCAGTTGGGCATTTTCTCTGTCTTTAAAATTGGAATGACAATGTTACAGCTAACATTTCCGAGAGTGAGCTCCTGGGTTGGGAAATCAAATTCTGTACCCTGAGGCCGCTGTAAACTTAATGGGAATTCTGTTTCTCCTTTTCTAACTTCAAGTGGAGTTTTAATGCCTATTTTGAAGGATGGTTAGTACACCCATGAAGCTGAAATGAACCATAGCTAAAAAGAATTATCCCACTGCAGGCATCTGGGAACAAATTGTCATTAACAGGCAATGCAGGGTTTTCTTGCAGATGGACAATAACCCAGTCAGCAAGGCATACTGCTTTCCAAGGCCAGGCTCAGAACCGTACCAGCATGAGTTTCTGTTGGGGGAAGATCTTAAAACCTGCAAGCCTTAAATACGTCACCTCCAAGGGTGATACTCCAAATTGGGAGTATCAAAGAGTAATGGTAGAATGGTGATGTTTGTCATAGTTGATGACATGTATGTACTGTGTACAGAGAGGTGTGAGCAGGGCTGGTTGGGCAAAATAGTGGCCATCAGCTTCCTTCCATTTTCCCTTCCGTCACCTCTCTGCCCACTGGGGTGCCTGGTTCCTGTCTCCGGAGCCCAGTATCCTGCCCACCCTGACTCAGTAGCTCTCCCCAGTTCCCCACAGCGCTTCCTCGTGGTACTTGCATCAGATCAACTTCCTGCCTGCAAGGGGTCTGGTAAGAGCTCAGAGCTGCACTGCACCGTCCCCCAGGCAGTGCGTTCCTTTCAAAAGCACACATTCTGCAACCAGCAGAAGACGCCTTTCCATAAGTGATTTGTTCCAGACTGGAAAGGACATCACTTCGCAAATCAAAAGACTCGAATTTACCAATATTTCTCTCTGATTCTCGGGTGTGAAATGTTGGAGAAGTACAGATATTCTGTAGAGGTTCCTTCCTGTAGCTCATTATCTAGAAGGGAGACCTGCACTACTCTTATCTTTGAATTTTAAGATTCATGTTGTGGTGGGCTCCGGCCAGCAGAGTCCGCCTGTTGTGACCGAAGACGAGAATAAATGCACAGGCAACGACCATCCTGTGGAGAAAAAGGGAATGGCACGGCTAGTCTCTCAAGGGGAGAGCACCTCGACCCTTGCCTAGACAAGCTTTCACAGTTTTCCTCGGGTCTTACATCAGAGAGAGATTTATTATCTGTTACATAGAATATAATTGTCTACCTTTTAGGTACAATCAAGGAAATGAAAATAACATGCGGAGGGGAATGGCGGCGAGCTAGTTAGCTCTGTCCTTGGGCAAATTCACACAGGCTTCGGAAATTACCTAGAAGATAGACAATACGCATGTGTTGTTTCAGACCAGGGTGATGGAGTTTTTGCAAGAGCAAGCCATCACAGTCTGTGTGCATCTTCTAGGCCTGATTCCCATGGGAAAACTCAGTTTGAAGGTCTGGCTCCTGCCCACCACCTCGCTTCTGTAGGTTTTCCATACAGAGCTGAGTCACATTTGCCAGACTAAAACAAACCATTCCCCTACACACATAATATTTTTAATATTTTTTTAATCCAGCTAGGTTGTCAGGTTAAAGCAGTGAGACACCAGTGTCTTCTAGAGCAAATGGCTGGAAGCAGAACCACGTCCAGTCTTTCCCTGGACATTATCACGTGAGAACAGCGTCTGACTTCGATGCAGTGACATCCACTGGACATGTTCGCTCTGCACTCACTCCGGTCACAGACGTGAAGCTACATACATTGTCTGACTCAGTTCCTATGTCGCCATGAATTTGTGGCTGACGTCCTTCACAAAGAAAATACTGTATTTATGTTTGTTTCTAAACTGTAGAGTTTGTTTTTGCCCTGACATTACTTTCATTAAATCACCCATTTATTGCACTATGTAAAAACCTGCATCAGAGTATTGTAATTATCAGGATTATAATTACATTCAGATTTAAGAAAAAGGAAAGGATGAAAAGTCTCTTAGAATAGACAAGATATGTTATTGTCCTTGCTGGGGAAATTGCCTTTTCATGGGGGAAAAGCAGTGAAAAGCTACCTGGTTTTCATCTCCTGGGCTCTGGAGACAGGAACCAGGCACCCCAGTGGGGAGAGAGGTGACGGAAGGGAACCTGGGAGGAGGCTGATGGCCACTGTTTTGCCCAACCAGCCCTGCTCGCACCTCTCTGTACACAGTACATACACGTCATCAACTATGACAACCATCGCCATTCTACCATTACTCTTTGATACTCCCAATATATCTGTCCAAAAGTAGATAACTTGATAAAAGCTCATTTGTTTAAAGAATTCTTTGATTATATCCTTCCATAACCTCTCCTCTCAATGTACTGAAACCTATTACCTTTATAAGTATTGCAATTACCATATAATGCTTTTTTACAAGACTTATTTTGGGAAAAGAAAAGAAATTTAACAGGATGTATTTTTGCTGAAATTAGAAAAGAAAAGATGGTGGTTTAAATCTGGCTTTGTCACTTTTCTTTAAGTGCTTTTGCTCCAAGAGTTTAAAGAGTTTGACAACTGATTTATTTCATAAGATAATAAAAGAGTCATGTACGCAGATCAAACTTACAAGAAATAAAGGTGGGAGGGAACAGATAATAGGAGGGCCAGAAAAAAGGTTCCCCAGTCCACATGACAATTTCTATCTTTCCTTCTCCCAGATCCACAAAAGCTGAAATTCCCTCATTAAAAGGAAGTTTCCCTAGCAAGGGCAATAACATATCTTATCTATTCTAAGATACTTTTTATATTTTCCTTTTTCTTAAATCTGAATGTAATTATAATCCTTGCCAATATATACACTTAATAGTAGTAAACCACCACCTTTTACTATAAAATCAGTGAAATGTCTTGCAATTAGGGAACATCTTAGTAACAAGGAAATAGGAAATTTAAGGTACCTTGGAAATCAGTTTAACAGAGACAGCAAGATCAAGCCACACCTTCAGGGCAGGTTACCACAGCAAGGCCTGGGGATAGAAGGGATGGAGTTTGCAGAGACAAAAAAAAATATCAGAACAATATCACGTTTTACCTGGTATTTCAGTGACTAGAATCTTAATCTGGAAATCTCTTGGGGTTCTCCATCTCTCACTGGCATGTAGGTAGATTTGGCTTTCTGGTACATTTCATTGACAGGATATGAAAGACCTAAATGTTGTCTTCAGATCCCATGGGATATAGAGGAGAGATAAGGAAGGAAAGAAAAAATGAGGGCAGAGACTTAACTGACGTTATTCGGAAATCTTTAAAACTGGCGGTAAAATCAGCTGTTTCTTAATCAGTGGCTCCCTTTCTTCAGTGTTGCAAAGCAACTTCCAAAATCCCCATTGCTTCTGGGTGGATTGGCAGAACAGTCTTCTGAACCTTGTAGGGTCCGAGACCCCTACTGAGACCCGTCACCTTCATGCCGAGGCACAAGCTCAGGGCTTATTTCTAACCAAGTGTCCGCAGAGGCGCTTCTAGAAGGTTTGTGAACCAGGAGACACTCATGACTAATTTTTTAATTTTCTTTCTGTTACTTTAGCAATTATCTTCATAGTCTAGGGAATTTAATGCCACTTTTTGCAATTATGTTACTATTTCCTAATAAGAAGTAAAATGTGATTCATGATGCTGCTATTCACAGTGAGTAGTTGAATGACTGCCATCATTTCCACATAATAGCCTTAATCAGAGTAGGATTTTTTAAATCAATCATTTTGATTTTGGTATGTGTCTACTTGCCTTGAGCTTCTGATGCTAGAAAATTTTTTAAAAAGCAAGTACTACACAGCTTATTTATGCATACTAAGGGGTTTATCTTCCTATAGAAGAGCCAAAAAAACACCATATGTCTTCCAGCCTGGAGATGCATCTTTCTTTCTGGGGACGGCGTTTTCTCGGGAGACCACCCACTTACGAAAAGCTAGAAATTCAGCAAAACTTGGATATGTCTCAGTATAAGAGCTTTGTATATTCAAGCTGAAGAAAATGCTGGTGATAAAAGCCCAGCTGGTCGTCTGCCCCAAGTGACTATTCAGGGGAAGGCGTTTCAGGATGGCAGATTTATCGATGCAGGAGGTCAGGGGGGCTGTCGAGAGTTGCAGATGCCCAGAAAACCCGAGGCCTTGGCACGAAGGCCCTTGAGCTCAGGCCCCAGCAAATGCAAAGTAAGGAATCACAGTCCTTTTCCAGCTGAAATAGATCCAAACGCGAGGAGTTTTGCAGACTTCTGGGCCAAAGAAACCCATTCGTTCATTCCCATGTGGGCTGCACGGTGTCAGGCGCAGGCCGCCATTCCAGGCCGCCACTCACCGAGGCGTGCAGCACTGACCGAAGCAGGGAGGATCCCTGCTTACGGCACTTGCGTTCCGGTAGGGGATGTGATGTCATAGAGACTCTTTAAAATTGTGCCGTTCTTCTCTGCCTATTCTCCGATGACCAGGCAAGCGTCGGGTATCAGTGCCCATTCCCGTTTTTCACAGAGGTGGAGTCATTTAATATGCCCTCTAGCTTCTTTTCCTCATCGTGATGCCTGTGAATGCACCATAATTTATTTCTACATTATGCTCTTATGGATATTTGGGTTGTTTCTAGTTTTTGCTTTAAGAACGAGCCACTGTAAACATTCTTTTACTTCTGTAGAATTCAACGATAATGTTTTGGTTTTAGTATACCCCTCATAGCTGTGTATTTCAGGCAAGTGATGCTGGTTTGCTATTTGGAAGAGTGGTACAACTTTTTGTTTTAAATTTAATTAACTTAAAAAGATTAAATCTATAAAAAATATTATGTACACATTTTTACATTAAGGAATATATTTGTGGAACTTCATGAAGGAAGCAGCCAAAAGAGTTTGGGAAACTCTTCTAAGAAAATAATAATTAGCAGATAGAAACTGCAAGGTTTAGAGAAGAAGTACTATGGAAATGTAGCAAACAAAAAGATGACAAGGGACAGAAGGGAACGCAAGGATTTGGGACTTCACTGAAGTGTGAACACCTGGAGGGAGAATAATGTCTTCCTCACATGGGTATGCCCATCACCTGGAAAAAGTACCAGCTCCCAAAATATGTCACAAGGCCAAAGCTGTATCTGCACCTTTAAGGAGAAATCATCGATTATACTCCAGGCAGGAGGAACAGTGTGAAAAGGAAACAACAGGCAGAAAAGAACAAGTAATGTTCACCGAATATTAAAGACAACAAACCAACTCCAGAACATCCTTATAGGGTAGCAGCGAGGGATAAAAGTGAAAAGGGAGGGGTGGGCTGGACACCAGGCTACGAGGCAGGAGGTTGAACTGCAGACCCCTGTGATGAGCCCCTGGGGGCTTTCGTCAGAGCCTTAATTTTATTGACGGCACACTTGAATGTTTTCTTCCCTGCAGAAAATTGGGAGACATGAAGGAGCTTATCAGTGAGAAGCAGCTGCAACAAAGCCTCTGAAATTTCCACAGCACGTAGGGGCCTCCGCGGCTTATCACCTTCCTCTTGATGGCAGGGTTTTCTGCCAGTCCCAGACCCTGATTGCTGATTGCTGATTGCAGTCTGCGCTCCCTTCTTCCTGACGAAGTACAGACTGCTGCCGCCTGACTCACTTGTTCCAGGAACTTTGCTTCCAGACAAGAAATCCAGTCTCTGCGTTCTTTTTTTCGTAGCCCACGCCCATCTCATATTTCATCTGAGTGGGAAAGTTCTCCCAGCAGAGCTCTCCTCCCCTAACCCAGTGGACATTGGTCTGAAAGGGACTAATTAAGTTTACAGCTGGTCAGGAGTAAAGGAGCCTTTGGACTGTGAAACATCTTTTCATCCAAACTGTACTTTGCAAAAGCAGAGAGGCTGCAAAACTTCACACTTCTCGTTAGGTGCGTGCCACATGGTGTGAACAGAAATCGGAACCTCCCAGCGATACTGACTCTTCTGGGATTTAGGAGTCACAATCACCTTTGTCATCTCTGTGAAGAGTAATCTTGAAACGACGACAAATAACTACGGTAATGTAAGCGCTGTAACCTGGTAAGAACGCGCATCAACACCGAGGAACGGCGCGGTCTGACGCTCCGACGACGCAGGGTGTGCTCCGAGCACTGCGAGCCTTGCAGCCTGGCCGGGTGCTGGAGCCGGGCCCACAGCAGCCACTGGTTACGGCTGTAAGGCAGAGCCTGAAGCATTGAGATTTAGGGTTTCTCCCAGAGTTCCTCAATGGCCCAGGACAAGACAGTTCACTTACCTATCCCTTTCCCTATCGTACAGATAAGGAACCCGAGGCACAGAAGATGCTCCAAACTTTCAGCTTTGTCCGTCAGGTTCCAGACCTTCTGCTTGAGAAGTGAACATTTCAAGGGCAGCTGCTTTCACTCGGCAAGCATAAGTCTTGTAGAGGTATATTTTTAGTAACAATGATTACCATCGTCGTTTCATATTTCACAGAGAGGAACGATGTCTCTGACATACCATTCGTGAGCCATGCATTTGGAGCTGTCCGATTTTTTAAACGGTGCATGGAAGGCTGGCGCCGGCCCAGCCGAAGTCTCTGCCACCCTTCATTCACCTGTACAGAGTGTGAACGCCGTGTGGTGAGTAAGCGAACCTGTGACAACAATAGGTCTGGAAAACTTTGCATATTCGTTTCTGCTTCTTGAAGAGTTTCTCTGGTAAACAGTTTTCATATAGTAAAAACTCCGAAAAATACTAGTGTAAAGAAATGCTTTGATGCCATTCCCCCTCAGTGTCTCTGGGAGTATTTCCTCTTTTGCCATAGCTCTTGCCCCACACAAAACCTCAAAACACGATTATGGTCCTCTCTCGTTTTGAAAAATGCTGCTGCTCTGCACTTTACTGACACACTGAAGGAGGAGGTTTTTAAAGTAGGTTGGAAAAGACAGCAGCATATGAAAGAATTGGTTTGGGCGAACGTTAGGTTACTAGTCTTTTTTTTAAGTTCAAACAAGAAGAATTGATTTAAATGAAAATTAGATTTAAAAGATGAACTATTGGGGGGAAACTCCAGACTGAATCACATAGTCAAAAGTAGTCTGAATTCTCCCCTAGAATTGTGAAGTTATTAAGTGGGCAAATTGCAAGAGAAGAAATGCGAGCAACCGATAAATACGTGAACACACATTCTACATCAGTGACGCTGAGAAGGAAGCACAGAGTGAAAGAATACGGAGACACCATTACTTACTCTACTAGCAAAGACATGAAAGAAGGCTGAGGATCGCGATGGAAGAAAGTGTGTGAAGCTGATGTCACTTTCATGGCAAGCAGTATGGGCATACAAAACCAAAAATGCACATGTTTGACTTAAGTTAGAAAGTATACATTTTAAAATATATCCTAAGGAATTAACCGGACAAATGCACAAAGATACATACACAAGTTGTGTATCATAGTGTAATTTATAATAGTAAAAAGTGGAAATGGTGAAAAGTGGAAAGCCATTAAAATGTTCACTTAAAGGCAACAAATGACATGGACCATGTGTTCCACCAAAAACTACTATGACGATACATGTTTACTGGGTAAAAAATGTTTAGGACACGTTATTTAATAACAGGAGGCAGATGCGGAGCACGACGAGTGCTCTGATGAGATTTTCGTGGACGTGGTGACGGTAAGGCAGTCTGCTATGGACGGCGGTTATTCCCGGGTGCCAGACTTACAGCTGACTCTTCCAAATGACCCAACTCTTCTAACTTTACTCAAGTGAAACATGCTACTTATGTAATAAAAGCAATGACATTTTTTCGAAAGAGGGCAAAATCCTATGTGGAGGTAGGAGCAACACAGGAAGATTTCTGAAGAGTGTTTCAGCCAAAATATGTTCAGAATTTCCACGGCCCCCTCAATTCTCCCACATAGAATACAAGCAGAGAAGTCATCATTTTTATTATAAGTTTCTTGAGGTTTCTTTTGAAAATACGTCTCATTGTAAAGTAAATGTAATAAGCTTTTTAAAATGCTAGCTAGAGTTTGAAAAATTATTAAACCAACTTTTTCATTTTACAGATGAGAGGAAACTTTCAAGCCTGTTAAGTGATCATAAACCTAGTTAATGACAGAATGGGAATCAAAATACTAATTTGAAAAGATATATGTGCCCCTATGTTCATTGCAGCATCATTTACAATGGTAAAGATATAGAAGCAAACTAAGTGCCCATCAGTAGACAATTGGATAAAGAAGACGTGGTACATATCTACAATAGAGTATTACTCAGCCATAAAAAGAATGAAATCTTACTGTTTGCAATGACATGGTTGGACCTAGAGGGTATTGTGTTAAGTGAAATAAATCAGACAGAGACAAATACCACCAATCTCACAATGACCTCGTTCCTAGGATACCTTTATCCTTATTCACATCTTCCACATTATTCAGAGACTCCAAAACACCTTTTGCATGGCTGGAACAGCTGAATTATTGGAAAGCAATTAGCATTTTACAAATAAAAATATTCATATGTCTGCCATGGGCTTTGCCTACTCTTAGGACAAATTTCTGTCCCATATAAACTGCAAAACCTCAAAAAGATAGCAGAGATACACAGACATTCATAAGAATCACAACACAGAAGAGAAATAAAATAGAAATAATCTAAGGCAGAATATCCTGGTTACTGAAACTTTTTTCGCTAGTTTTTTTAAAACAAAGCTTTCATAACTCATTTTCTGTTTAGATCAACTTATCCACACCGTACTAACTGGTCTTTTATTTCTCTAGGCTGAATTCAACTTTTCCTTTCATTTCTGAAGGCTATGGGATTTTTGTATAAATTTGCCCTGCCCCCAAAATAAATCTTTCAAGGAGCACAAAAGCATTCAGCCAAGCGAGATATTACCAAGGATCAACTTGTAGGCTAGCTTCACCCTAAGGGAAAAGAAGTAAAACTGGATCTTCCAAAATTAAGTCAAATGTATAACAGAAAGACTGAGCTTCCATGTCAACAAAACTGTGCCTCTCAATTAATCTAGCTGTTTGACCTTCAACAAGAAATTCAACCTTTCTAGATCTCAGTTACCTTCTTTGTGAAAAAGTAAAATTGATAACAAACTTGAGGAATAAAATTAAGAGGGTTAGTATGAGGACTGAGTGTTAACGTTTACTCTCCATATCAGTTATCCATCACTGTGGGACAAACCATACAGCATCATAATCAGAAATCTTTGGGATGGCTAGGTGTTCTCACGTGGGCTTCTTCTTGTGGTTGCATTCATCTGCCAGCTCTGCTGGAGCTCGAGCATCTGTGATAGCCTCACCCGTATGTCTGAGACCCTGATGGGGATGGCTGGGATGCTGGGACCTCTCTCTTCACAAGGCCTCTTGCCATTCAGTGGATTAGCTTATCTTTCTTTATACAGTATCAAGTCCCAAGGAACCAAAGGCAGAAGCTTCAAGGGATTTTAAGGCTTAGTTAGGTTCTGGAGCTCCCATGACATCACATCAGCCACAATGTGATTGGACAAAGCATTACAAGGCCAGCCAATTTCAAGGCAGAGACATAGTATTTAGCTCACAGTGGGAAGAATGGCAGCATCATACTACAGTATGAACATAAGGTATTGTTATTCATTGGAGCCATTACTGTAATCACCTCTTTTCTGGCTTGTAGTCTAAAAGCTCTGGTTCCAAATCATGTAAAGTTTAACTGAGTCTTTTATAATACTGTTGATTGGAAACTTTGATAAATGATTATAACAATCATACCTCCCCAAAAGCATACTTTTGTGTATCCCCTTCCATATTGACTCTGGACTTGGCCATGGGACTTGCTTTGGTGAATGGTTCATCATCAAATATAACACAAGCAAGAGCTTGATAAGGGCTTGTGCACTGATGCTTGTTCTCTTGGAACGCCACTTTGAGACTGCCACGCCATGAAGATGCTTGGATAAAGACCACGTAGCAAGAGAAGTGGCGTGGTCTTTTCTCAGAACTTCCACCAGCTGGAAGCAGCTACATGAGCGAGCCTGGGAAGATTGGCAGAGGGACCACCCAGTCAGCATGCAGAATTAAAAAGAAAAAGTAACACCACAACAGATAACTGAAACACAAACACAAACTCTTCTACCTACAAGATAACCTAAATTCACTGATAAGAACTAGCCTTACTGTAGAGTCACTAACTCCTTTCATGATTTTAAACATACCATAGAATCATATAATTTAAGAACTTGACAAATTTAGAGATTATATCATCTAGTGGTCTTCAAAATATCTTTAAGCTATAAAGCTCTTTAAAAAAACTTCTAAGTTATTTAAAATAAAGTGACTTCTTCTTAGGATAAATTCATTTTACCAGTTAGGGTTTGTAACACTTTCTTATAAAACCATTTAATGAATATACAATTTCCTAGTCTTTAACACAAAAATATAAATTGTTGCAGTTTAAACTTACAATTAATTTATATGTTTCCTTTTGGCAATATTTTATAAAGGAAACTTTTATTTAAGACAGAAAAGTAACTGTAAATACTAAAGGTCATTTCACTATGTGCCTTGAAAACTCAGAATACTGGGGGGTTGGAGGGGCATTATACTTATTCCTATTCAGAAAAATACAAACTCATCAAAACAAGCAAATTCTCAATGATGGCCCTCATAAGTTTATATTTAAAATATATTACATTTAGCTATGTTAAAAAATGCAATTTTTAGAGTTTATAAACTATTTAAAATAGAATTCAAGTCAAGATTTGTGAAGCCATTGAAGAACCTCACTGGTCCTCTGCTGTGCTTTGGAATTCATTTTGAAAACTACAATAACACTTGAAAACTGATGTTGCTTTGCTGCCAATTTTGTTCAAAACTAAGGAAAACTGGTTGGATATTTTAAATTTTTTATCTTTCTTATTTCAGTGCATCCCCAAAATCATTTGTGGAGCTCTTTAAAAAATGTTGCTACTATTTTCCCTTTTTGGTCAAGAATAAAATAAACAATGACTAGGTGAAAAAAGTAAAGGGATTAAGCAAAAAAAAATCATAGACACAGACAACAGCATGTGATTACTAGAGGGAAAGAGGGGCGGGAGGAGGTAGGAGAGAGTAAAAGGGAGATGAATGATGAAGAAAGTGGTGTCGGTGGAAAGGAGGCTCTTCTACAGGATCACAAGGAAAGCACCCCAAGACCCACTGTGGGAGATCATGTTGTGGCATGGTTTATTCAGGTGTAAATAGAAGCCGCCCCTTGGGTTTTCAATTTCCTCTCTCCCTCCACCCTGACATGGAAAATCAGGGCCAGAAATAGAGTCAATATCCAGAGATCTGGTGCCATATTAAACCTTAGTCTTTTTGGAGCCTCCACAGTCTGTCATGGGCCCCAGTAGCTGCTACACCAACATGGTCACATGCTCCCAGGTGAGAGAGCAAACAAACAGGCAAGTGCATTACTGGGTGGGAAAGAGAGGTGGGGGGAAAAGAGAGAGAGCTTCTTTGCTCCCCTTGGATTATATTAGTTTGGGTTTGGGATAAGCCAGGTGCTTTTTCAAAAGAACAAATCAGCTTTCCAAGCTTTGTGGGGCTTTTGATAGGCTTACACCTCCCAGTTAGACTGAGAGGCCTATATCAGTCTAGCTCACCTTGTGCTCCCAACAACCCAGTACAGGAAGAGGGAAGAAAGGTGTTCAATACTCTTGGAGGAGCAATGCTATGATCCCTTAGGGGTATGAAGCTGTAGCTCCTGGTGAAGCAAACAAGCTTATGCTTCCTAGTGTATTAAGCTCAATGTTGAATATCCTTTGCTCCCCTTTTCTTATTAATAATTAGCTTACTACCGATGGTAACAGAAGGAGACTTGACTTTGGGTGGTAAACACACAATACAATGTACAGATGATGTATTGCAGAATTTTACACCTAAAACCTATATAATATTATTAACAATATTACACCAATAAATTCAATAAAATTAAAAATTTAAGTTGAAAACCAAACAAAAACAACAATAAACAAGAGAAAGAAACTGCCTTGTAAAAGATATGTCAGTGTTAAAGCTGAATGGTATTTTTCAGCTCATTTGTGGGACCAGACGACACACTTGAGACTTCAGCAAGGTGCCTGGAGTCCGTCAGTCCAGTCAGTGAGAACACGCTCTCTCAAAAGCTTCCGTTCACCTTCACCACTGTTGTTGCCACAGCTGGCAGTTTAGAAACAGGAAGCTTTTCATCAAATTTCAGTGAACTCTTAACTTCCAAAAAGGAAGCCTGACAACAAAGAAGTCTACAGAGAAGCCAGGTAATTAAACCATTTGGAAGGAACAAAAGCATCCTGTGAAGGGTGGGAAATAATCAATCGTGGTCATGCAAGGCCTGGCTGCACACCTGGAAGAACTGGACTGATTTTTCTTTCTCAGAAACCATCCACAGTAAGACACATCACAGAAAATGTGGGAGAAATGTGCATCTAAAAGCTAGGAAAATTGGCATGTTTTAATTACTACTGCTTGGGTAAAAGGGAAGGTAGAGGAAAGGCAGGATAGAAAATATCAGAAGTTATTTACTGATTAATTAATTTATTTATTTGTTTAACAAATATTTACTGAACTTCTGTCTATGTGCAGCAACTGGGTTCAGCACTGAAGATACGACAAGGTACAGATGTAAGAGAAATTCTTGGCTTTTGTTTTATCTGATGCTTCTGCTGTCAGCCCACCTCCAATCTGGTGACAGAAAACATTGCTCTGGCCGTAAGGGTGGGCATACCAGGCTTAGCTAATCAAAGAACTCCAGTCCTGTGAGCCAAAGTGATTTTTATAGTGATTGATTCTGGGCCACATGACCCAAATCTAACCAATCAGGATTTATTCCCAGCATATTCTCAGCAAGGCTGGGAGCAAAGACCCCTACTGTCTAGAAGTAACCTATTGCTGCCCTCTGCCCTTACTCCTCACCCTGAATAACCCTTGAAGTTCCTTAATGTAATAACACGAAGGCACATAATCCTTCAGAGACACTTTGCAGCATTCTGTATACCTCCGTACTATTTTTTTCTGTTCTTTTTAATGAGGGATTCCCTCAGAAACAACAGGACTCATTCATGTTACAAATGTTTTGCATAGTCATTTGAGTAAAAAATTTCCAAAAGTGCTCCATTATTGAGTATCTGCTATATTCCAGGCAGGGCGCTAGAGGCCTACAATTCAGTGGTGAGCAAACGTACATGCCAAAAATCTCTGCCCTCTCAGACCTTAAGGACCAGAGAAAAGACAGACACTATTTTCTTTAAGTTTGCAGAAATAAATATGTAATTATAAATCCTAATGAGTGCTATAAAGAAAAGTTTTATGGCACAATAGAAGTGTGTAAACAAAGTTGCTATGTTACTTGGGCATGTTACTGAAGATCCTTTGCCCTGGTTTCCTCATCTATAAAATTAGAACACAAGAATAGACCTCCAAGGGTTGTTGTGGAGATCAAATATTAAATGCTTAGAAGAGAGCAAGGCCCTGGTTGGTGCTCAGTCCATTTTAGTCATTATTAATACTATTAGCATCATCAACAACAATGTTGTTGTTGTTTGTTGTTATTGGGCGACCAGGCATGGTCTAGGGGTGGGAAAGCTTCCCCAAGGAAGAAAGTTTTGAGTTGAGCTCTGAAAGATCAGCAGGAGTTTGTTCAGCACCAGGGTGGAGAAACAACAACGCAAATATAGGGGAAGCCCAATAGTGAGAGGGCATAGGAAGCTTACAAACACTGAGAGAAGCCAGTGAGATGAGCGCACAGTACCAGACGGGGAGAGGGTGTCAAGACTGGAGGTAGGCCTGGCCATGGATCGTGTAATGTACTAAGGTAGAAAGCAGGTAGTATAATGAAATTTTCATTTTTAAAGATCACTGCTATGGACTGAATATTTGTGGCACCTCCAGATTCATCTGATGAAGTTTTAACCCCCAATGTAACAGTATTAGGAGGTGGTGCCTTTGGGAAGTAATTAGGTTTCATCGAGGTCATCAGGGTGAAGGCCCCATGATGGGATTAGTGTCCTTACAAGCAGAGAAAGAAAGAGCAGAGCTCTTTCCACCATGTGGGGACCCAACAAGAAAACACCTTGGCTCTGGACTTCCCAGCTTCCAGAACTGTGAGAAATAAATATTGGTTGTTTAAGCCCCCAGTCTATGGCATTTTGTTACAGCAGCATGAGTTGGGCCAGTGTGGGTATGGAAAACCTTTGACAAGACAGTGGTCACCTGCACACGTTGGTGGCTGTGAGTATGACCGAGAGACATTCAAGAGCTAGGTGGAAGTCATATTCGTAGGAATTGAATTGGCTATAACTGCCATAGCAAGGGATATTGGGTGGCTTCTCGGTTTGGGGCTTTTCCATAGAATTGGTTACAGAGGGGTTTCACTGACTGAGAGGAAATTGGAGGGAGGCTGGGTGGGGGAAGGAACAGGAAGCTGTGAACGTGTCTGGTGAAGGTACAGCAGACCCTCAGTGACTGAGCGTTCAGATTCGAGAAGACAGAAATAATGGAGTCTCCGAAGGTCCCTGAATCTCTGGTCCCAACACAACATCACAGACAAACTGAAGTCAAACCGTGACCGTTCCAAAGACCAGCTCTGGGTCCTCAAAGTAACCTCCTGTGAAGAGTGTTTCCTGTCTCTGCCTCCCTGTGGTTTCCCTTACATAACAAAGCATTCCTTCAAGAAAATTGGCCTCTCAGATTCCATGGAGCAGCGGGAGACTGTGTGAAAGGTCCTGCCTTCAGGAAAATGATACCAGAGCAAGATGCTGTCGACTCACCAAGAACATTCACTGATCAAGCCCCCAGCTGACCTGTCTGTGTTCTTCCAGAGTCTTCGTGCACCAAATGCCTCCAAAAGCAGAACCAGACAACAGGGGCAAACTGAGGCCAACCTGGATTATTAACATGTCTGACCATACAAAATGACTTGAAGAAATGCAATGTTAGTAGTACGCTTCGGTATAAAACATTTACTCTTTTATTTAAAAAAGAATGAGTTAACGGTATTTCATGATCCCAGAGAGAAGGCTCTACGAAGTGGAAAAGTAATTGTTCAAGTTGAGCATGACAAAATTGTAATGAAATGGAAGCTATATGATTGATCTCTAGCATAACAGCCTTAGTTTTGCCTCTAAAGTGTTTTTCTTAATAATTTGAATGAGTTTCCAACACTTAAAAATTCACAAATTACAGGTGAATATCAGAACTTTGAGCTTTTCTTTAAAATGAGAAGTTCCAGCAAAGCTAGGCCCAAGTTCACACATGACAACAATGAACTGAAGCTCCTTACTTACTAAGGGGTATGTCCTCGGTACCGAGGCTGAGTAGTTCTGCTGTTTTCTATCATCTTTGCACCACTGTTTTTCTGTAGATGAACATGAAAGTGAATGTGTTTTCTACCTATGTTTAACCAAAAGTGGGAAAATTTAAACTAAAGGAAGATGGCCATGCATTTTTAGAAAACTTGAATGTGAACATATTTATAGAAGCCAAAATGATTTCTGGGTGTTCATTGAGCAAGGGTGTCTGTAGAAGTCTAACTGGTTCTCTTCAACTGTGTTCATCACCTGCCTGATCTATGTAGCCATTTGAGTTGCCTCCTTAGTCCCCAAAAGCAGAGCCTGAGACCAGGACTCAAGCGCAGGCTTGAGAAGTGTTCCCAGGAAGCAGTCGTGAAGGGGTGAGGAGAGTGAGAGACAAGAAAGCAGTATTACTTACAATAGCCAAGTGCTGGAAACAGCCTAAATGCCCACCAGTAAATCAGTGGATCAAAAAACTGTGGTAGGTTTACACAATGGACTAATACGCAGCAGAAAGAAAGAAGGAGCTCCTACTCTTCGTGACAACAGGGATGGAACTGGAGAGCATTATGCTAAGTGAAGTAAGCCTGGTGGTAAAAGACAAATACCATATGATCTCACCTACAAGTGGAACCTCATCAATAAAACACAAACAAACAAAATAGAACCAGAGACGTGGAAATAAAGAACCAACTGACAGTGACCAGAAGAGAAGGGAGAGAAGGATAACAGGGGAAAGAAGGGAAAGGGTCAAGTTAAAGAACATGTATCTAAAGGACCCATGGGCAAAGACAACAGAGGGGCAGGACTGGATGTGGGAGAGGTGGAGTGGGCAGGGCAGGGGAGGGCAATGGGGGAAGGATAGGGACAACTGTAATTGAACAATTTTTTTTAATTTAAAAAATAAAGGAGAAAAAGTCACTGGAAAGGTGTGCTGTCAACCATCACCACTGTAGGTACTGGGTCTGCGAGAGGCAAACAAAATGCCTATCAGAACTGGATCAGCCTGGACAGGACCCCACGGGTTGAAGACTGCTCAAGGGTCAGGCCTGGCAGTCATCAGTGAAGCCCTGGGGTGCAGAGTCCAGAGATGGGACACATGTAGTGACATAAGGTGGCTCGGTGCACACCTGCGGTGGAACATAGCCATCAAGGTGCATCTGAGCTGGCATGGAACCATCCAGTAGCTGAAGTCAGAAGTTGGCCCACGTGATGCATCTCAGACATCCACAACAATTGTGAGCCCTGAAACCAAAACTGCCACGATTCTTGGAATTCCTTTGATAAAAACTTCAAGCATTTAGACTCCCACAGATGCGAGCCAGCATGATACAGTGGCTCTAAAAGGATTAACATTAGACCCAGATTCTTTGGAATTGAATCCCGCCTCTAATACTTCCTGATTGGGTGGGCAAATTACATAACCACTGTGACCCTCAGTCTCCTCATCTGTAAATCAGTGATAAACATAATACCTACCTCAAAGGGGAGTCACTACATACCTGGTATATAATAATGTTATAGTTATTATAATAATTATAGTTATGATAACAATAAGCACTAATTACAGTGACCTGTTATGGTGTCTAATTTCTCTTGTAAACCTTTTTTTCACCAGTGATATAAAATAATTTTATTCCCCAGCTAACTTACAACTAACTCTCCATAGGGGAGCCTGAATTAATATATATATATATTTTAAATCTAGAATCACCTAATAATCCTACAACAATTCCAGAAATGGAATTAAGTATAAAAAATATATATCTGAGTTCCCTGTTTGATGTCTCAAATACATTCTTGTTCCAATTCCTAAAAGAGTGGTTAAAAATTTTGTTTTGATTTCACCAGTGAGTGACTTAAATTGACAAAAAAAAATCTGATTTTGAGTTTTTTCATCTTTCAAAGTAACTACCAGTGCTTTAAAAATCTGAAGATCGAGGCAAGTCTGCTGAATCTGTCCCTCTAGCCCTGCATTCCAGGGGGGTTTCATCTAGAGAAACATTCCTGCATCTTCCTCGCAAAGAGACCACCGGGGGCCTTGCGAAGAAGTAGGCTCTTCTCTGCAGGTACACGGCGGGGCCTGGGTTTCAGCATTTCCAACAAGTTACCAGTTAGATTGGGGTGTCTTTGGACCAAACTTTGGATATAAGGAGGAGCTCCCGACATGAGTCCCAGAAGAGGAAAGCCTCAGACTAAGCCAGAGGGCTGGGGCACATGGTTTGAGGATCCAGGCTGGAACTGGGCAGGCAGGGCGGCTGTAGGCCAAACGGCATCTCTGGGAGAGGCCCAGCAGCATAGCGGTCTGCCGGCCCTCATACGAGGAGGTTATGCGATTCCACCAATGGTACTGTTAAAATAACTTGAAATCTGGTTTCATGCAGTCCCAGCAAAACCCAGAAAAATGACTGGCTAGATAATGTCTTGAAGTCCTATTCCTACATGTGAGGGACCTTCCTGAAGCGGTGTGTAATGCAAAGGTGGGCCCTCTAACACTTGCCTACAGTACATTTGGGATGCTTACTTATATCACATCTGGCCTCATATTTTCATTGCCTCTCTCGTCATCATTGTGAGTTTGGTTTGGAAAATCAGGAGCCCCAAGGAAACAGGCAGAATTATCACTGGAGAGAAGTCAAAGTCAGCTATGAAAAGGAAAACTTGACGGCAGGTATCATTTCCTTTCCGGCTTCTGTCTTGAGTTTCCAGTCAAAGACCTAAACAATCACTGTGTCCCCCCGTCCTCATCATGGGACCCACCCCACTGATGCCTCTGGATTAAGATGATCCGAGAAAATAGCTAAAGATTCCCTGCATATACCTTGGTAGGGAAAATGCCTTATGAAGACTTGGCTAACTAAAGTGTTTGACTTTTTCATTATAGAATTGGCTGTGTAGCAGAGCAAGTATGTTTCCTAACTTTACAAGGAAACAAAGCTTAACAGTTTGCACGGAAGAAAAAGAGCTTGTCCGGTTCTCAATAATGAAAACACATATTTCTTGTAAGTGAGATATTATTTAAATGGGTTCTACCACAGTTGGCTGGTTCAGAAATGATTGGTAATGAAGATATATGTGCAAACAGAGAAAATAAGTGTTTTATTTGTGCCTAATTTACAGTGTATGATTAGAAAAAATAAGCAAAGAATTATCTGAAAGAAAAAAATAATCCTGAATGCTAATTAAATCTACAAACTACAGATGGCAGCAAGAATTCAGATTTTGCAACTCTCTCTCATCCCCAAGGCACAGAGTATGAGATAAAAAGTTTCAGGAAAGTATTTAAGTTTTGACAGTTCTCAAGGTACCTTCAAATTAAATCTTCCCCTGAAAAATTTAAAATTTTTTATATTTAAAAAAAAATAAACCATAACATACATTCAGAGAAAATATGCAAATCATATGCAAGCCTGCGGCTCAATGAATTACTAGACGGTGACCACCACCTAAGTCAAGAAATAGAGCACTAACCGCCTCTTCCTTCTTTCCAATAACTATTCACCTGATTTTCAACTCTTTAGACATCTCTTGCTTAGTTATTAAAGTTCAAATGAAGTCACAGAGAAAATGTTCTTATGTGCATGGGTTTTGTTTTGTTTTGTTTTGCCTAATACTGTGTTGGGGGATTTACCTATGCTGTTATTGTAACTATAGATAGATTTTCACTGCTGTATAGTATTCCATTGTGTGCATACACCATAGCTGGTTTGTTCTTTTTAATGTTGATGGGCCACTGGGCCTTAGACAAGTCTCGGCTTAGACAAGTGTTTAGCTATGACAGATAATGCACAGTTGTCCAGTGCGGTTCTACCTGAGCATGAGAGTGTTCCCACTGCTCCACACCTGGTGCTGTGGTCATGTTCAAGTTTTGCCTAGTCTGGAGGCCCTGCAGAGGTATCTCATCCTGTCTGTAATTTGTATTTCCGATTGTCGATGAGGTCAGATGCTTACTGGCCATTTTTTTTATATCCTTCTCTGTGAACTCACTATATATCTTGCCCCTCTCCCTTAAAAAAAACCCTTAGATTGTCTCTCTTATTTATGAATTTGTAAGAATTCTTTATACAGTCTCTATAAAAACATATTGTTATTTTATGTGTAGCAATTTTCTTCTCCCACACTGTAGTTTACTTTCTCACTCTCAGTGCTGTTTTTTAAAGAACAAAAAATCTTAATCTTAAAGTAATTTAATTAGACTTTTTCTTTACATTAGTGGTTTTATATCCTGTTTAAAAAAATCTTTTGTCTCAAAATTATAAAAATATTCTCTTATATTATTTTTAAGCTTCATAATTAGAGGGAGCTTATAAAGGATAATATAGGAGAATATTATCCTTTCATAATTAAATCTAGACGCACCTGGAATTGATTTTGTATGAGTGTAGGACTCAAATTGCCTTTTTAATGTAAAGATATCCAATTAACTCAGTACAATCAATTGAAGAGACTATCTCTTTCCCACTGGTCTGCAGTGCTACATTGGTCATAAATGAAATGTGGATTAGTCTTAATTACTCTGGTTTACGTGTAGGCAATACCAGTAGTGTTGGCCGCCTCAACTTGTTCTTCTTCAAGTACTCTTGACTCTCTTTGTTTCATGTATATTTAAGAACCAACTTGTCAATTTATGAACATATATACTCAACTTACACACATATATGCTTACTATCTCCTGGGATTTTGATTCTGATTGTGCTGAATATATAGATTTGGAGAGAATTAACTTTTTTTATGATTGATGTTTTTATTCTATTGCATATGATACTTTTAAATTGTTCCCTAACTATGGCTAGTATATATAAATATAACTGATTCTTTGTATTGATCTTGTATTCATCAAAATTCTTAAAATCACTTATTCACTCTAATAACTTATCTTTTAGATGTCTACATATGCAAGCATATAATCTGATAATTATGATGGTCTTCTTTCTTCCTTTCAATTCTTTATGACTTTTGTTTTATTCTCTTTCCTTATTGCCTTAATGTGAACTCTCAGAACAATGTTAAATAAAAGCATTGAATCCCCAAAAAATTAGCTAATGCATTTTTAAAAATAATAACTCAGAAAAAAAGGTGTTGACAGAATTCTATTCTGTTCCTCATCGTCATCTCAGGAGGAAAACTCAGCATTTCATCAAGTGTGGTATGTACTCTAGTTTTGTAGTAAATATTCTTTATCAGAATAGTAAACATTCCTTCTATTGCTACTTCGCTAAGAGGTTTACTGGCCATTTTTTAATAGTCTTCTTTGTGAAGTAACTGTTGACATCCCTTGGTTGTTTATCTTTTCTTAAATGCTTTTACTGTACTTATAAGTGAATGTAGTTATTTTATTCTGCTAATGTAGTAAAATACATTGATTAATATTCAAGGGATAAACCAACTTTGTGCTTCTGGAATAAACAACACTAGGCTGCAATGTATTATTTTTTATATCATGGAATTTGGACAGCTAAATTATAGGATATGTTTAATCTATATTCATAACTGATATTGGCTTATAATTTTCTTTTCTTATCATGTCTTATATAGTATCAAACTTATATTGGTTTCATCAAACAGTTTGAGAAGTATTTGCTGTTGTTTTATTCTGTCCTCTATAAGAGTTTGTGTAAGATTTAAGTTATTTATGTGCCAGGAGTTTTCTTTTGTGGATTTTTAAAATACTGATATAGTTGTAATCGATTAAGATATTCTATTTATTCTGTGTCAGCTTTGGTAAATGGTATTCTATAGGAATTTATCAGTTTTATCTAAAATATCAAATGTATTAGCATAAAGTTAGTTGTAATATCCTCTTAAATATGTTGAATATCTATAAGCCCTGTTCCTTCTCTCATCTTTACTTATCAGTCTCACTGAATATTGATCAATTTTATTATTTTGAAAAAATTGGCTCTGAGCTTTGTTGACCTTTTCTTTTTAATAATTCTTTTCAAATTCATTTATTTCCCATCTCATCATTAGCATTTCTTTCCTTCTCTTTACTATGATTTTAATTTATTGGAGTTTTCTTATTAGCTTCTTAAGATGGAAGTCTTTTTGTTGCTCTTTAGCAGAAATTTATCTTTCTCTGTTTTTTTTTTTGAGATTTTTCTCTTTAAATCTGGTTTTCAGAAGTTTTACTGAATAGTGCTTATGTATGGATTTCCTTTTATTTATGTTTTCAGGGGTGCCTCTTAAGTATGTCTTGATATTTTCATCAGTTTTATAAAACTCAGCTATTTTCTCTTCAAAAATTTATTTTGCTCTATTCTTTCATCTCAATTTTACAATTCTAGTTATGAATATATTAAATGCTTTTACCATATCCTATACATCTCCTACTCTGTATTATTTTATTTTCTACTCTTTTATTTTTCTGTACTGCAGTCTATTTATTTTACCTTAATTTATCTTCCAGTTCACTAATTCACTTATCAACTCTGATTACTCTGCAATTAAATCTCTCCATTGAAATTAATTTCTGTTTACTTTTATTTTGTTCTCTTTATAGTTTCCTATTCTCTGCCAAATTTTTCTATCTTTTCTTTTCTTTCTCTGATTTTTCAAACATAGCTATTTTAAGGTTTGGGTCTGTGTCTATTATCTGGACTCCCTATGAGTCATTTTTTACTGTCTGTTGTTTTCTTGTGATTTGGGGTCACATTCTGTTCAAATCTTGTGATTTGGGGTTCACATTCTGTTCAACTCTGGTTATTTTGACTAGGATGGTTGACGTTATGTAGGAAAAATTAAACAGCTATTTTGAGGCTCTGGATGGTATCATCCACCAGAGTTGATTATTAGGAATTTCAGGTCACCTTCATCTAGCCAGAGATTAGGATGATGGACTCCAGCTCCCGTGAGAACTGGTTTGTTTCTAGCTCATTCTCTCCCTACCATGTAGCCCTTTGAAGTCCCAGCTAAGCTGTGGTAGAATTTATTAGGACATTTTCTCCTTGGCAGGACTTGGCATCCAATTTTTGCCCTTTATTCTATTGAATGCTCAAAAGTTACACCCCATTTTCTGATATTTCTACCATCTTTGCTAGAGTTGTAGGGTAACTTTGAAGGGAAAAAAGACCTTGTCTCACTTCTCTGGACTGTCTTACTCTCTCATATCTGGGCCCTCCACTTTCTTGGCAGGTTTCCTATACTTTGACCAGGTACTTTAAAAAATAGTTTGTTCTAAATGTCTGCTTATGCTTATCAAAAAGTTATTTTGTAGTCCTATTTGTTTATTTTTTCCTTTATTTCCCTTGCCCTGGGAGGTATATTGGAAAAAATACTGATATGTGAGATATCTGAAATTTTCCTGCCTATGATTTCCTCTAGGACCTTTATGGTGTCACAACTTATATTTAAGTCTTTTACCCATTTTGAGTTTATTCTGTTTTATAATGTAAGTTGGCATGTAACAGTCCAGTACTCGAAAACACCATTTATTGAAGAGATTATCTTTACTCCATTATGTGCTCATGCCCCCCTTTATTAAATATTAATTGACCGTAGAGACTTGGGTTTATTTCTGGGTTCTCTATCCTGTTCCATTGATCTATGTGTCTGTTGTTATGCCAGCACTGTTTTGATTACAGTGGCCTTGTAGTATATTTCGATATTGGGTATTGTGATCCATCCTACTTTGTTCTTTTTTCTCAAGATTGCTTAAGGTATTTAGGATTTTTTTTCATTCCATATAAGTTTTTGAAATATTTGTTCTAGGTCTGTGAAATATGCCATTGGTATTTTAATAGGAATTGTATTGAATCTATAGATTTTTTTCAGAAGTATGGACATTTTAATAATATTAACTCATCCAATCCATGAACACTTTATATGCTTCCATTTACTTGGATCTTCCTTAATTTATTTCTTCAGTGTTCTATAGTTTTCCAAGTACAGGTCTTCTATATTCTTTGTTAGATTTTTTCCTAGGCACCTTATTTTTCTTGTTGCTGTAGTAAATGGGATCAAGCTAAAAAATCTCCTGCATGGCTAAAGAAACCATCATCAAAATAAAAAGGCAACTGACTCTATGGGAGAACATGTTTGCCAATGATACCTTGGACAAGGGCTTGATGTCCAAAATACCTAAAGAACTCATACAACTCAACATCAAGAAGACAAACAATCCAATTTAAAAAATGGACAAAGGATCTGAATAAACACTTCTCCAAGGAGAATATACGGATAGCCCATAGACATGAGAAAATGCTCAATATCACTAACCATCAAAGAGATGAAAATTAAAACCGCAACGAGATGCCACCTCATACTGGTCAGAATGGCCATTATGAATAAATCAACAAACAACAAGTGCTGACAAGGTTGTGGAGAAAAGGGAACCCTAGTACACTGTTGGTGGGAATGCAGACTGGCGCAGCCATTGTGGAAACAGTCTAGAATTTCCTCAGAAAACTAAAAACGAAACTGCCTTTTGATGCAGTGATTCCACTGCTGGGAATATACCCTAAGAATACCAAGTCACCAATTCAAAAGAATTTATGTAGCCCTATTCATATTCATAGGAGCACTATTTACAATGGCCAAGTGCTGGAAATGACCTAAGTGCCCATCAGTAAATGCATGGATCAAAATCTGTGGTACATTTACATAATGTAATATTATACAGCAGAAAGAAAAAAGGAACTCCTTCCCTTTGCGACAGCATGGATGGAACTGAAGAGCATTATGCTAAGTGAAATAAACCAGGAGGTGATCTCACCTATAAGAGGAATCTGTTGAACAAAATAAACTAACAAACAAAATAGAACCACAGGTGTGGAAACATGGAACAGTGTGAAAGTGACCAGAGAAGAAAGGGAGGGGAATAATTGTGGAAAGAAGGGGAAGGGACTAGACAAAGAACATGTATGAATGACCAATGGACGTGGACAACAGTGTGGGAATCAACTTTGGGAGCAGGAGGTGGGATGGGTAGAGGAGGGCAAAGGGGGAAAAGTTGGGACAGCTGTAATAGAATAACAAAAAATATTTAAAATGTTCTAAACTACTAATCTGGACCCTATAGAAGCTGGAAGCATGTCTGCAAATGCAATTTCATATTTTATATAAATATATCACGTCAAGAGCAGGATACCCAGGCCCTGTGTCCCAAGGTATTGCAGGTTGAGAGCCACAGGCCCCCCTAAATGAGTTTTGTGACTGCTGCAATTCTGAGAGAGAAAATGTAAGATGAGAATTAGTATCCATGCCTGTCTACAAGACAAATAAGTCTTACGGAATGACCACCCCTTCAAAAAAGTTGTTATTTTTCTGCTTACCTTTAGGCTTTGAGTGCTTTAATGCTGCTGCTCATCACAGTGAACAACAGATCAAAATATATCAAACCAACATGGGCAACTAAAGGTCTCTGAAAAAAAAACTCTTGTATTTAATCTTAAACCAATTTTAACTTTGCAATCAAAAGTCAGGCAAAAAATAGTCCTAACACAGACCAGAAAAACACAAATATTGAAAATCTGTTTCAAAAACTAGCTCTCCACCACTCCCATTACAGTGAGGGCAGCAGCCACAAACATTCTGTTCAGTCGGGCATCATGGGAATGAGAACTTAGTCGTGTCATGTCAAATAATGTCAGTCCAAGGATCTCCTCCTTACTTCCAGGTCTTTTCCTCAGCATATGCTGTTAAGGTCAAGTCCAAATGCATGGCCCGTAGGACTCCAAAGTCTCACATACATTGGACATTTACTCAGAGAGGTAGGACCATAGAAACGTGTAAAGTTGGAGCTGAAATTAATTTTAGTGAGTTTCCAGTTAGTTCTTATCAGATGCATCTAATTCAACTTCTGTTTGAAAACATGTAAAGAAAACATCATCACATACCTGAAACACACATTTTTAAGGACTCTAGATAGCAAGATGGTCTTTAATTTTACACCAATGTTTGCCCACATTAACTTCCACTTCTTAGCCCCTGTATTTATGCAGACTGGCCCATCAACTTCTCTGTCTGATGACTGTCTCATGGCGTGACTCATCCATCTCAGTCTGGGTCTTTAATTTTCAAAACACAGACTCGTGGGGGCAGAAATTATTATCTGTTTCACTCACCGACATATCCCAAATGTCTAGAATAGTGCCGGACATATTGTAGGTACTCAGTAAATACTTTACATGAATAAATAACAAAATGCCATTTTTGTCATACCCATTCTGTTTGTTAATAGCACAATATATGAAAACTTTCAATACTTTACAGGGAGTTTAATCTCAAATTAAATTTTATCCAGTTTCTTCCAAAACCCTCATTGACATAATTTATATTTAAAGGATAAAGGCACTCTAATGATTTATTCCTCCTCTGAATTTACCCAATTCTCTCCCAGTATATATTGTGCAACAAAAAGGTACTATAAAGATTAAATTTAAAAAGGTACTAGACTATTTTTATACCCCATACAAATGTCTTCCCAGAACAAAAACTAACATAATACCATGTGCTTGTAAGTAGATTTGGAATACAGAATGCTCACAGGAAAATAAGAACACACACAGGAAAATGTATTTAAAAGTTGTAAAATTGTCGATTAAGAGATTTCCAATTAAGTGGTTAATTGTAAACAAACCCGCAAAATAAATTTCTGTGAGAATAATGTGTTAAAAATTTTTAACTTGCCTACAAAAATAACATACTTTGTTTATCAAAGAATGAACACTATATAAGCCATTATGTTTTGATTTGTTTGCCTGCTTGCCTGGCTGCCAAAGAATCCAGAACATATGTCAATGTTTAAGCATATAAATCGTTGTTAGTATAATTTCTGGTGTAAATATCCACACGGTAGTTCAAATACAGAACTGCTGATGTTTTACTTTTGTTTTAAAGATCCCTTTGTCTCTATCATTAGTCTTCCTGCCCTTCCCCAAACCAGCTCACTACCATCTCAGTAAATAACAACTCTATTCTCCCTTGACTTCTCTCTTTCTTCTTTACCTCACATAAAGTCCTTCAGCAAATGCTGCTTTATCTACCTTCAAAATACCTTCTGGATCCAACCACGTTCTTCCCACCTCCACCTAACTACGTAGGTCTAAGGTACCTTTATGACTCACCTGGGTCTTTCCAGTAGCGAAGACCTGACTGGTCTCCCCACTTCAAAGTCCCCTGTCTTCTGCTCCCCTGTAGCCCGTGCTCCACACAGTAGTCAAAGAGCCCTGTTAAAATGTAGATCATGAAATGTCACACTCCTACACTCGACTTTCTAATGGCTACCCATTGTTCTCAGAATAATATTGTATTATGCTCTGAACAGCCTTTTACCATCCAGTACCTGGGTATTACTCTGACTTATTTCCGGAAGCTCCTCCCATGGATCACTCCCTTCTGGCCACACGACCTCCTCTGGTTTCTGTAAAATCTCAAGCACACTGCACCATGGTGCTTTCCCCTCCACCTTCCTCTGTCTGTCACATTCAACTGTTAAATGTTTGCTCGATTCTACCCGCTGCCTGTTTCCTTCAGGTCTGTGTCCAAACGTCACCTCTCCTAAGACAGCAAGCTTTCCTGACCGCTCTCTTCAAGCTAGCACATCAGTAGTTCTCCCATCTTCCTGCTTTAGCTGTATGTGAAGAATTCTATCATATATTTGTTTGTTCATTGGTTGGTTTCCTGTCCACCTAAATAAACAGTAGGCTCCAGGAGTCAAGGGGGTTTGTGCTTTGTTTGCTGCTTCAACAAGGCCCTGAAGAATTCAAACTAAATACTGCTAAAGTGTAGAATTATCCGGCAACATGAAATCCAGCAACTTTTTCTTGTCTCCCATTCTCCCGACTTCTCTCCCTACTTGACGATGCGACACCTCCTTCTCAGGAAAACCCCCTCTCTATCTTGGGCTGCCCTCACCTCCCTCCATCTTTCTCTTCGGGACTTTTTATGGCAAGCACTGATACACTGATAAATGAGTCCCAATGTCCCCTTTCTCTCCTTTTTTCACACTAATGTAACTTTCAACTTTTAGTTGATCACTCAGATCTCTTTATTATTACCCAATCAAAGCGCTACATTTGCCAGCCTCCCCTGTAGACTCCCAAGTCTGAGTCAATTAGAAATAAGTGAAATGTGAAAGTTCCTGGACCCAAATATGTGGGCCTTTCCTGCTCCCAGGAACTCAGATGTGATGGTCAAAGCTGTGGCAACTGTTTTAGACCATGAAGACAAAGAAGGTTCACCCCTCTGTGGTAAAGAGCTGTGAATTGGAAAGATTCTGGGGCACTGCTTTGTGAAGCCACCATGCTAGACTCAGATTAACAACCATCGGCCCTCTCCTATGTCATGAAAAAGACGTAACTTCCATTTTGTTTAAGCAATTATTTTGGTCTTTTCCCAACTGATACATCTCTCTGCACACTTAGAGCAATAGCATGCACCTTCAACAGAAAGACTCTCTCATCTTACTTGGCCCATCCCAGAACTCTCTCCTGAGTTGCAGGCTTGCATATCCTGACCCCATGACCTGGAATTTAAGTCGAAGTGCAACTCATCATCTTCACCCTCACCCAGCCGTCTTCTGAGAGGCCAGCATTTCTCTAAATAATGTCAAAAAATCCTAACCAACACCATCCTAGCTAGCCAAGCCCAATTGCTCTTATTGCTTACATGGTTCAAATACAGATATGCCTAAAATGGTGAATGGAAAACTCTTTCAAGGATTGTATATAAACAGTTTACTACCATAGATAATCTTCCTGTATCCAAAACCTGACCTTACAACCTCAGTGGAGTTAGGGGAAGGCAGGAGTTTCAGAAACAGTGAAGTCTATGTGAAGCTGCAGCTGCATTAGTGTGACAGAGTAGGTTCCAGTATTTATTCTTCATAAGCCAACATTAAAACATGATTTGCTTTGCAGAGCAACCAAGACTTAAAATGGACTATTAAAAATGCTCCCAAAAAAAGCTTGGGAAATATGCTTAAAATTAGTGCTGGCTGAAGGCCCACAGGCTTTGTAATCCCGTAATCTTATTTGTAAGGTTGTCTCAGGCATCACGGTAGACTAGACAAAGTGGATTCCTTGCTCTTTGTCACACCTTTCACCCCTCAGGCACCTACAAGTCCGTGTTCCTGTTGCTTCCTCCCTGAAAATATCACCTTGGGGCACCCTTCCTCAGGGTCAGTCTTCACAGGTGGCCAGGAGGTCACCAAAAGCTGGACTCTGCTCACCTCCTCCCTGCCCCACCCCTGAGCCTATCACTGTGCCTCACCTCTGTACCTCCCCGAGTCCTAACCAACATGACCACCTCAGCAGGGCTCATGGAGAAATAACAGATTCTTCAGATCTTCCCTTTGCTTTCAGATGGCATTTGTACCTTTTACCATGGCCTTCCGGAGACCATGTTCCCTGCCTTTCACACCTGACTCAAACAACAAACACAAAATTGGGCAGCCTGGAGACAAGAGGGACATGAGTCAGGATAGTCAAGATAATTGCTAGAGTTGGCAGGGTCTCATTAACTCTCTCAGGGAAAGAGTCTCTGTAAATCTGCAGACTGAGGTGTAAAGGAAGCGATTCTATTCAGTGACCGCAACCTAAAGTTAAGACTGAGATAAAAATAATGACATCAAGTCCTCTGGAAACAAGGCATTCTAAATGCACTGCAGTGCAGGCACTAAGGCTTCACTGACCTCTACGTCCCCAGGCCACCTGAGTCTAAAGGACCTGATAGCATTGATTTTGCACACTTCAAGGCGTCTCTGCCTTGTACCCCATAAACAAAGCCATAAAAATACCGAGTTCCGAATCCTGAGTGCCCTATCTAAATTTTTATCTGCAGAATACATCAACCACCCAACATATACTAATAAATCCTATGAAGAATTTTCTAGACATCAGAATAAGGGGAAGATGAATTTAAGAGTAATTTTTTTGCTACTTAGCATTTCTCGAAACTACTATAAATTATCCAAGCCTCCTGTATTAATAGACTTTCTTTGAATTTTATGAGCTCCCAATATGGCCTTTTAAGTTCCTATTAAAGAAATTAACTCCTGAGGGGTAAAAAATTCGTGAAAATTTTTTTAAAGTACAATATGGTAGCTTAAAGGTGTTTCTTTGTGTTTCCATACATTGTTAAATAACAAAATTAGCTAATAAAGAATACTCAACAGATTTTTTTGTTTAAGAGACTTAACCAATATTTATTAATAGGGAGTAAATTCTGACAATAGTCTTAACACAAAGAATAAGAAAGATTTGATGCTTGCCTCTCCACAGTGCAGAGATCTGCTCTATAGGTTGTTGTTGTGCTGTTGTTTTGGGACAGCTCTCTAATTTTTTATACTGACTTTGGGAATAGTTTCCGTCAAATCTAGAGACATGCAAATGATGGGAAAAATATTTTAAGGCATGAGTACAAGCACTTCACTCAAATGGCTACCAGTAATTTTTGGCCCATCTATGATATTTACACAGGAGATCCTGGCAGACATGGGAAAAATTCATCTTTTAATAATATCCTGGTAGACATGGGAAAAATTCATCTTTTAATAAATCTAAAAAACATGCAAAATGTTCATGTAGAAAGGCCTAAGGTTCTGATAAGAAAATATGAGGAGATCTTTGTGTAAATGGTTTTGGTGGAAATCCAGAGGTGCTAGGGGTGGAAAGATACGGATGGAATGCTTGAAATGCTCTTGTTCGTACTTTTGTAGATGCCAGCTAATGTTGTACATTTTCCTGAGGGGTTTATATTTATATTAAATATCAGCATAAACCTAAACAATGTTTCTCCTGGAAGCCCAGATGTAAAAAGTTCCTCTGCCAAGAGCCCCCAGGAGGAACAAATTCACAGAATTACAAGTATGCTCTTCAACGGCTTCCTGCCTCAGACCAAGTGTGACTTGGTCAGCTCTCCGCCCCAGGTGGAGTACTGGAGAAATGGGTCAATGGGCTGTGCTTGCAGCTTAAATAATTACCCAGAACGATTTCTAAGTTCCGTCCTCCCTCATTGTCCACCAAAGGAGACAAATTTTGGACTGTGCACATGATCCGGGAAGACACAAACCAAAGCAGGGCTAGGTTTGCTCTTTTAAGGCATTGATCATTCAGGGAACTTCTATGAAACCCATGTATTTGCTCTTCTGTTCTTTGCCCAGAATCTCATTGCACCTGACATTTCAGTAGATTAAAAAGCCTCGAGGGATATTAAATGTTTATTCTAGCTGATATTTACCTCCCAAAAGTCAGAGCTCTGTTTATGCTCACTTATTGCTACACACTTAGTAATAGTCCTGTGAAAAGCAGTGAAATCAGAAAAATATGACACTTAGTCAATGTTGTGTCAGGGACCCAGTAGCCCAGCAGCCCAGAGCTTCCAAAACACAGCTGCTTGGCTTTGTGACAAATGGTCGGCCAAAGGAAGGCACCAAGTCCACGTAGGTCTGTTAATAGCCATGACCACTAGGGATGGGCTGATGGCACTTTGGTCCTGCCAGGTACAGTGTGTTTATTACCTGAGGCTCCGGAATCAAAAGACCTGGGCTTTGAATCCTGGATAAGTGGCTTACCCTCTCTAAGGTTCAAGTTTTTCATTCAAAGCAATACCAGTGCTCACCTACAGAGTTATTCTGAAAGCTAATGAGAAAACACATGTACAAAAGAACCCCTTAAACATGTTTATTATTGTGTTTGATATAATATAAAAGTTTTATATCAGTTTTCTCTGCTAGGCTCATAGCAACGATGAAGAAAAACTGGATATAAAATAGTAGCACTTGCCTCAACCTCTGAGGTTCATGCCAAGCAGATGACCCATTCTCATTCCCAGCAGTTCACTTAGCCTCACAGAGACAAAACATTCAGCTTAATGGCCTATGGGTCTGAAATTTTACCTTATAAAAATACTTTCATTTCTGTTTGCTTGTCCGGAAGGAAAAACTCCCATCTGGTGGGATGAGGTTAATCGAGGAGACCATCAGTAGCTTCCACTGCAGTCCAGACTGTTTCCTGCAGACCCGTGGCCAGTCACCTGCATGAGGAGTGCCGCTGGCCCTCAGGCACCACGGTGGGAGTCGAGAGGACATCCATCAATAACCGGTACGATTGGATCTGAGTCACCTGGGTAGATTGTTAACCCAAAACATCAGTAGACAATCATGCTTCCCCTGTCTATTCCCAGAGACTATGTATAGCAGTCTCTCAGGTAAAAGAGTGTATCGTTGAAAAGACTTTGAAAATTGCAATGCACGTTGATAATGTAAAAGCTTGTCAGCTAAGATAAAGACTCAGAGAAAGAAGACGTCAATTCAAGATCAAACCAATCTCTTAACTATAATATTGTTTCCCTGTTTAACCCAGGTCAACATAAACGTATCATGTACTGCACTTGAGAACATTTAAGTTCAAACCTTGGATATCATCAAGGCTTGGATTAGTTTCCTCAGGCTGCCTTAATAAATGGCTTAAAACCACAGGAAAGAATCCTCTTACAGTCCTGGAAGCCAGAAGTCCCAGATCCAGGTGTTGACAGGGGTGCAATCTCAATCAAAGACTCCGAAGGCAAATTCGTGTTCCGCCCGTTCCAGCTCCTGTTGGCGCCAGGTATTCTTGGCATACAACCACACCACTCTGAACACCGACGCCGTGGTCACATCACCCCCTCTTCTGAGAGTCTCCTCTGTGTGTCTCTCATAAGGGCACTTGTCATGGGATACAGGGCCCACCCAGATCATTCCGGATGATCTCATCTCAAAGTTCTTAACTTCATTAGTCTGCAAAGACCCTTTTACCAAACAAGCTCCTGTTCACACATTCCAGGGATTAGGACCTGAACATACCTTTTTTTTTTTTTTTGGAAAATATTAGGCTGCTTAGGTATCATCTTCTTAACAACTGAAATGGCCACAATGCAGTTAGCTTTTACCCTGTTATGTTGTTAAGGTCGGATGTAACCATGGTTCCCTCCCAAGAAAAAACAAACAGAAAACAAGTTCTGTCATGATAAAAATAAGTGAAGAGATATTAACGACAAGGCTGACATTGAAAAACACTGGAAAACAGAAGACTTTCTATGGGTTGCTGTATTAGTTTGCTAGGGCTATCATAACAAAGTACCACAGGCTGTATGACTTACACAAGAGACATTTATTTTTCTCATAGTTATGGAAGCCAGAAATCCGGGATCAAGATGTTAACAAAGCTGGCCTTTTCAGAGGCCCCTTTCCCTGCCTTGTAGATGGCCATCTTCTCCCTGTGTGTTTGCTGGTCTCCTCTCCGTGTGCATCTGTCCAGATTTCTTCTTCTTATAAGGACACCTATCATATGTATTTAGGGCTCATTCTAATGACATCATTTTAGCTTAATTCACTCTATAAGACCCAATCTCTGAGTATAGTCCTGTTCTGAGGTATTGAAGGTTATGGCTTTAGCATACAGATTTTAGGGGAATACAGTTTATTCAATAACAGTCAGCAAACTTTTTCCTAAAGGGCCAGCTGTGCAGGCCATTTGGTCCCTGTCACAACTACTCAACACCACCATTTTAGTTTGAAAGCAGCCAGAGATGATTCAAACACACGTGTGTGACTGTGTTCCAACAAACCAAGCAAAACAAAAATGAGGGGATGAGGTTCAAGAAACAAACATAACTGAGTGACCTTCTAGCTCCTGAGGTGCTTCACCCCTCAGATGGGACTTCTAGCTCAGGGACGCCGAGCTCCCAGGAACAGGGGCTTCATGGAGACCACATTATTTGGTTTTTCTTTTTTAGAAAAAATATAATTTTTATTGTGGTAGAAACTTGTAGCATATATTATAATTTACTACCTTCACTAGTTTTAAGTGTGTAGCCATTAGCCTTGTGTGTAGGACATTTCTAGAACTTTTGTATCTCACAAAGCGGAGATTCTGGACTCATTAAAGAGCTCTCCATGTGCCCCTCCCTCAAATCCTGACAACCATCATCCCACTCTGCTTCTATGAATTTGGCTACATAAGTAGAATCATGCAGTCTTTTTTGTGCAACTGGTTCATTTCACTATGCATATTGCCCTCAAGTTTCATCTATGTCATAGCACATGACACAATGTCCTTATTTTTTAAGGCTGGATAATATTCCACTGTATGTATATGCCAAGTTTTCTTCATCCACTGATCTTTAGATGGACATTTAGGTTATTTCTACCCCTTGGCTAGTGTGAATAATGCTGCAATGAACACTGGTGTACAAATACTCCTTTAATATTTTGTTTTGATAACTTGGATATATTCCAGGAAGTATTGCTTTTTGGATAGCTTTGATTTTTATCACCAAAATAGGGTAGGTAAGATGAAAGAGAAAGATGCTCTCCTTCTATTAGTGTGGAAACAATTGTTTTGGAGGGTTGTTTCTGTCCACTCTTGAGTACGAATTGTGTAGCGTTGGTGAGATGTGAGGCTGGGAAACAGAGAGAAGGCAAAGCAGGAAACAAAGAAAAAGAAACGCCCTTATAGAAAACCATTTTTCCTCCTGACTCCTAGATACCCATTAACATTAACAGCTTTTAGATGTGGAGCAATTACCTCTTAAGCAGAAAAATATCATTTTAGGGAAAACAAGAGACTATGAAGGAACTGGATTTCTAGGTCCTTTTTAATTGAGCTTGAAATTTTGCATATGGGGCTACTTTAATTTTCCAAGGTCTTTTGGGGATCTTCACCATCGTTAAACTGGAGCTAAGTATATGCAAGTTGGAGAAGAAAATAAAAGCTTCCATTTGCTGGATGGAAAACTGAGCTAAATGGACCCCCAATCAGCAATGGTAAGCAGTGTAAGTAAGGTATGTGAGAAGTCCTCATATAATAACCATGGAAAGTCTACTAACCAAAGGCCTGGTGATGTTGCCTCTGAATCCAGTAGTGGTTAGGGAGCAATAAGTATCACTATTTTTTATTACAGTCATGGCTCCCATAAGAAAATCCAAAAGGGCAAGAGGCTCAGAAATGGTGGGATCGAGGTCTCAGATGTCATCAGATCTCAGTCTCTCTCGTCACCTCTTAGAGAAGTTTGGCATATGGCAAGTACTATGGCCACTAATAACCCAACACACACTTAGCAATTCCACCAGAACCGGAACATCCCCCAGTGGCTCTTAGCATAGAAGTCCCAGTGACAGCTCCAGTCAGTGTACTTGGACCATGCGTCTGTGCCCAAACCTACTGCTGGGACAAGGGCCAGTGGAGGAAACAAGGGTTCTGTTTTAGAAAATGAATGAAGAAATATTAGCTATGAGAAAACAAGGAAGCTTCAGTGCATAATCAAGAGGGTGACATGGGTTGGTCTCTGTGGCCTCTTTCAGCTCAGACCTTGCTTTCCGAGTGAAAGAGCTCAAGATCTAAGTCCTCAGCCACCATTACTGTATCTGTACAGGTTACAGCATCCACTTCGTGGTAAAGAATGAGAGTCAGTTGCTGGTTAGAGGGAGAGGATTTCCTTAAATGGAAGTCACTGGCTTATTGCACCATACAGAGTTTTTCTGTTCGTTGACAGTTACAATTTCATAAGCTAGAGGGAAGCAACATGGGGGTGGACAGGGATGATGAGAAAAGGTCTCTCTGAGGAGGTGGCATTAGTGTTGAGACCTGTGTAAAAAAGGGAGAGTCACACCATGTTCTGGGAGAGGAGCATTCGACATTCGGAAGTGGCAGGTGCAAAGTCTGAGATGGCCCTGGTATATGCAATGCCAGAAAGAAGGCGTCTGTCTGCCTGGACTGCCAGTCCAAGGAAACGACACTGGGTCTCACAGGGTCCCACCTGATCTGATTCCCTTTCCTCTCTGACCTTCTCTCTTGACACTACCCTGAACCCTGCACACAGGTCACTTTTGCCTGCTGCCTTATATTCCTGATACTCCAGGCATCCTTCAGCCTTGGTATAGTTCGCTGGTTTCTCTCTCGAGACTGTTCTTCCATTTATATTGACCTGCCCAACTCTCTTTTCCTTGCAAGTTTTTCCTTAATTTTCACTTTTTACCAAGGCCTACCTTACCTACCCTATTTACAACTTTACCACACTCTCTCTCCCACCAGCTCACCCACACACACGCATAGCCTTTTTCTGCATTGTTTTTTTCCTTCCCACTTAGCTTCTTCTAATATGCTATGGACTTAGATGTTATACCTATTGCTTACTGCCTCTTCCTCCAACAGCATACAAGATCCATGAGAGATTTTTTTTGTTTGCTGATGTATCCGAAGTGTCCAGGACTGTGTATATTCAAATACATTTTTTTTTGTGCATGTAAGAGTGGAAAGGGAAGAGAAGAAATATTTGTCTTCTCAGTCCTAGTTTCTTACTCTGTAAATACAGTATCTACCTTTGTCTTGTGGCCCTACATCTGCCTCCAAGTCCCTGAAGTCTGGTATGTATTATAGAACCTCACGTCCTGAGTATTGGGCTTAAATATAACTGCAGAATATTGCCCTGAGAAGAGGCCAACTCCCATTGTAAGCACTTTCAGGGACTGTCCTATTTCTCTCACTGGCCAGAATGGTAATATGCAGAAGGCTACTGAACAGAAGTAGGCCCTTGGCCAAGGATGGAAATACACCTGCTGGTGGTCGTGTTGGGCTAAAATGTTTCATTGTAATCGTGTTGATTGTGAGAGGATTTGAAAAAGTTTTCTTTTAAATTAAAAAAAATTATTTGGGGGTAGTGATTCCTAACATCTTAGCACCTAGCAAAGATCTTAGCATCTGTCAAAATTTATACAAAATCAAAGTTTACAAACAAGCCTTAGCTGTGTTTATCCCTTCTTATAGCTCCATGTGGCTTATCTTTGACTTTTCCTAACTTAAGGGATATGTATTCCCTAGAGAAACTGGACATTTTTGTCTGCTCATCACATCAATGGGGTTCAGTAAACCAGACTAAATTTACTTCATTATAATAATGAAGATATTTCATTATTATAAAATTTAACATTAAGATCAACCTTTATAACATTTTACCCCCCAAAACTCCTGAGGAGGCTAAAAAAAGAAATTCTACAAAAATTTTTATGTGTATTGGTGTTGGGGCAGAGATTAGCATAAAGTAGTTATAAAGGCTTCCTACCATATATATGTTGATCATGGGGAGGGAGAAAGCTGGAAAACAGATTCCCATGATCCTTAAGAGCCAGAAGAAAATGCAGGCACACTGGCTTCCTCATTCTCCAAATTGGAAACATCTGTGTTGTCCAAGTTCTCACTTTTCCCATAGTCAAAGGGGCAGCTCCCGAAACTGGGCAGCTTCAGAAGTGTATGAGGCTTTTTGGAACAATAATAATGCAGGGTGTCTTGAATTTAGGAGATCCTAAGTAAGCACCTTTGACTTTTGGTGGATATGAAACTAATTAGGGTGACCCCAGCTATTTTGGTTGTAGAAATTGAATAAAAATATAAATACATTATTTTGTTTAAAATACACCACCATAAATGCACATTTTGTATACTTTTAAGAAAGAGAAAAATATCTGCTAATGAAATCATGACCAATGTTTTCACATTACTCAGGATATTTACTTTATATTTGGAAGAATAAGTGTTTATTATAAAATATTCTTATGCTCATATGTGTGTAAGGGAAATACATTGGTTAAGGTATTCCTAAAATTTCTCCCGACTCAGAACTCAATCTCTGAATACATTTTGAACTCCTACTGCTGCTGATATACCACACTCACAAAGAATGGACTATTTTCTCTGGATTTTCTGCCATCCTCTGACATCTATCCCGAAAGTTTTGTTGTTGGGACTTTCTTCATCTTTTTTTAAAATATATTTTATTGGTTATGCCATTTCAGTTGTCCCATTTTCCCCCTTTCACTCCCCTCCACTCTGCCTATCCCCTCCCACCCACATTCCCCCCCTATAGTTCATGTCCATGGGTCGTACATATAAGTTCTTTGGCTTCTACATTTTCTATACTATTCTTACCTTCCCCCTGCCTATTTTCTACCTACCATCTATGCTACTTATTCTCTGTCCCCTTTCCCCCTCTCTCTCCCTCCCACTCCCCTGTTGATAACCTTCCATGTGATCTCCATTTCTGTGGTTCTCTTCCTGTTCTAGTTGTTTGCTTAGTTTGCTTTTGTTTTTGTTTTAGGTGTGGTTGTAAATGATTGTGAGATTGCTGTCATTTTACTGTTCATATTTTTCTTCTTCTTTTTCTTAGATAAATCCCTTTAACATTTGATATAATAAGGGCTTGGTGATGATGAACTCCTTGAACTTGACCTTATCTGAGAAGCATTTTATCTGCCCGTCCATTCTAAATGAAAGCTTTACTAGATAGAGCAATCTTGGATGTAGGCCCTTGCCTTTCATGACTTTGAGTACTTCTTTCTAGGTCCTTCTTGCCTGCAAGATTTCTTCAGGGAAATCAGCTGACAGTCTTATGGATACTCCTTTGTAGGTAACCGTCTTCTTTTCTTTTGCTACTTTTAAGATTCTCTCCTTATTTTTAATCTTTGCTAATGTAATTATGATGTGCCTTGGTGTGTTCTTCCTTGGGTCCACCTTTTTTGGGACTCTCTGAGCTTCCTAGACTTCCTGGAAGTCTATTTCCTTTGCCAGATTGGGGAAGTTCTCCTTTACTATTTGTTCAAATAACTTTGCCACTTGTTGTTCTTCCTCTTCTCCTTATGATACCCCTATGATTCAGATGTTGGAACATTTAAAGATGCCCTGGAGGTTCCTAAGCCTCTTCTAATTTTTTTGAATTCTTGTTTTTTCTTTCTTTTCTGGTTGGATGTCTCTTTCTTCCTTTTGGTCTACACCATTGATTTGAGTCCTAGTTTCCTTCCCATCACTATCTGTTCCCAGTACATTTTCTTTTATTTCAATTAGCATCACCTTCATTTGTTCATCTAATTTGAGACCAAATTCAACCAATTCTATGAGCATCCAGATTACCAATGTTTTGAACTGTGCATCTGATAGGTTGGCTGTCTCTTTGTCACTTAGTTGTAGTCTTTCTGGAGTTTTGATCTGTTCTTTCATTTGGGCCATTTTTTTTGTCTTGATGCACCTGTTACGTATGAGGGGCGGAGCCTTAGGTGTTCACCTGGGAGGGATAACCCATGTTGCTGTGTTGTGATGCTGTATGTGGGGAAGTGGTCCGAGAGGGAACAATGGTAATTGCTCCACTCTCTACCAGCTTTCAGTCACTTCCCCCCTTCCCACAAGCAAAGTGAACCCTTCTGGTGCTGATTCCTGAGTGGGTTGGCTTATGTACATTCTATCACCCTGTGGGTCTCTCCAACGACCTCTCCTGTGAGGCTGGGAGTTTCTCCTGCTGCCGCCTCAACTCCCACAGGTGTTTTCAATCAGTGGTTTGAGGCTTGATTTCCCCAAGCTGGAGCTCTGGGTTGTGCAATCTGTCTCTCTCTCCAGTTGTTCCTCCTGGTTTATCCGTGTGCGAATGTGGGACCGCCCACTCCACCAGCTGCCGCAGCCTTGCCAGCCAGGTGCAGCCTTGCCTGCCCTGTGTCCTCCAGCCACTGCCTTGCTGCAAATCCTCTCTGAGCACCAGTCTCCACCCTTCCTATCAGTCTGGATGAGTGTGTCTTCTTTAACTCCTTGGTTGTCAGACTTCCATACAGTTCGATTTTCTGTCAGTTGTGGTTATTTTTTGTTTTTAAATTGTTGTTGTCCTTCTTTTGGTTGTGCAAGGAGGCACAGCATGTCTACCTACACCTCCATTTTGGCCAGAAGTCCTGGTACTTTCTTCATCTTGTCAAGGTGTCAGATGAAAGTTTTCAGACAATAGCTAGGATTCAGGTCTTCGGTCAAATGGTCTGTGAATAGATGTTTAATGGCAGATTCCAGAGACTGTGTGTGACACCTTGCCCCACTTGGAGTTATAACCACGTTCACTCACATGCAAGTCAGAAAAACTATGTCTTGATTGACAGCAATTATAAGACACTACAAAATGCATCCTGATTTCAAAGATGTTGAATGACTTTTAAAAAGATAAATACCATATGATCTCACCTTTAACAGGAACCTAAGCAACAAAACAAACAAGCAAGCAAAATATAACCAAAGACATTGAAATAGAAAACAGGCTGACAGTAACCAGAGAGGAGAGGGGAGGGAATTTCAAGGGAAAAGGGGAAAGGATTACAGGAACAAGTATAAAGGACACATGTACAAAAACTAAGGGGGGTGGAAATGTTAGGGAGGTGGGGAGCACTGGGGGGGTGGACTGGGATGGGAGTAAAAGACAGAGAACTGTACTTGAACAACAATTAAAATATTTTTTTAAAAAAAGAAGTATATTTTTGCATTAAAATAGTAATTCTTCTATGACTCCCTACTATCCTGATCATTAAAATGAAAAGATGGGAATAAAAGATTGCTGAAAGAATGTCAGCCCCCTTTTCACTGCTTCTCTATAAAATCGACATGCTAGGAGATATTTACTGAATTTTTAAAATTTAAATAACCCAGCATGGCTATATTCACACAAGTGCACACTTCATGTTACATAAATTAATATCAATGCTTTGGAATCTACTTTCTCAAGACTACAGGCCTCAAAAATACTTGCATTCATTTTCTGAACCATCTGTGTTGATGAAAACTATGTAAAAATTAAGAGGTAATAAAAGAACTTAAAAATCCTTACAAAATAATGACAATTTTAGCCCCTGACGCTTTTATTAACCAAATTATAATGAATTTCAACTGCAGCTCAAAATTTTTAGGAACTTAGTCACTTCTGATCCATTTCAGAAGTAGATGGAAATAAATTTTAAATTTTAAATAAATTTTAAATACATTAAAAGGCTTATTAAATTTCTTCATAACATTGCTCACAAGTTGAGCATTTTATTTTATACTACTAAAATCCAGTCTGTGTTTCTGTTAAATGTGATCCATTTTAAGAGATCCATACTAACATTTTCATCACAATTCTTGACCTCAATTGAATTGGCAAATGAAATTTTTGTGCAAGAGATATTATCCAAATGGAAAATTTTTTTGAGTCCTGAAGTGTTGTATCACTTATTGGAGCCTTGGAAACAAATGGAAAATATTTACCAGCCCATAATTTTTAGTAGCCTGCCTTTCCCAAACGTGTAGGCACATAATAAACGAAATAAAACCCATATTCCTTTCCACTCAGCCTGGCACAAAATGTACTTGCATTTAAATGAGCAATAATATTCAAGGACTTTCTCCCTTACACACATTCTAAATTACAAGCAGAACCAAGTATCAAACAGAACAGCAGCACCGCCTGAGTTTAGAGGAGGACTCAGCAGATTCAAGGCTGGTACTTATTTTCAAATCACTGTAGATACCATATATCCTCTTGTTCATCCTTTCATATCCTCACAGTGAATGAATAATGGTTTGTTTGCTTTTTGTTTGCTGCTGTTGCTCACAGGGAGGGCAGGCGAGCCATAATGTTACTATGTCATTAACCAAACAACTGAGAAATGCTGGAATTGCCCAGAAAAAGGAACTTAAGTGAGCCCCCTGCAGCCCCACGGCCATCTGGACTGAGTTCTCGGGATAGCTGCACGGTACACCGCAGGGTGGAGCTTGTCGGCCTCCCCTGTTCTATAGGATGATGTCATCACAGGAAACAGGGGAGAGAAGGTGGTGGCCTGTCCCTGTGTCCCTCCGCAGACCCCCTCCCCTGCTTTCCCCACCTGTGTCTCTTTGGTTCAAAAGGAGAGGAAGGTACATTAAAGAGATGGAGGAAGCTGTTACTTAACTATTTTTGAATAAACATTTGTTTATTCCTAAAAAATATCACCAGGCCTAATAAATCCACAAATACCTCCACATATGAAATATTTAATAGTTACAGGACACAATATTAGAGCCTAAAAACGTTGTGTGACAGTTTCGTCTTCCTTATCGATGAGAATTTTAAAATCTCTTGAACTACAGAAGCTCAGAGTAAAGCCAAGCTAAGGTTGGTCACGGACTTCAAAGCTGTAGGTGACTAAAAGATCTTCTTTACTTCTCTTATTCTGTGAATAAGGAAACTAGGTCCAGGAGGCTGAGCGTTGCCCACGATGACAAAGTCGAAGAACTGGAACCCAAAGCAGGATTCCGGGCTCCCAAACCAGCACCCGCCCTTTCACCGTAGTGATGAGTGATGGCAGAACCCCTGAGACACATGCAGAGCTGCTGACTTCAATTTCCTGAGGCCTAACTTGATTTACTTTGAAAAAGTCTGGAGTTGAAATTCTCGGGACATTGGATGCCTGCATACCAAGCGTCAGAATGCATCTGAATCAAATGATTCCTAACAAATAATTAACGTCCATCCAGCACTCACTGGTAGCTCTCAAACTCATTACTGACATTGATCAGCAACCCTACACAACATCCCTTCGAGGTAAAATAAGCTTTAACTTTGTAGAACAGATGAGGGACCCAGGGACACATTTTATGTTTTTGTGGTCAAGCGCCCCAGCTAACAAAACGGAGAAGTGCTTCAAACCTAATAATTTTTAGGAGAATGCTGGTATAGTAAAAGCAATAATTCGTAAATTTGGCTTTCAGGTTATCTGGATGCCAGTGTCCATGTATCCTTGTTTCATTTTAATTTCCTAAAATTTTAGAATTCCAAGCATCTCCTTTTATAGGTGAGAAAACTCAAACTAAGAGGAGTTAAATACTCCTACTTTGGGAAAACTGTTATTCTTCTTAAGTTTTAGGACTAGTATAAGATTCAAAAATGAATAGCATGGTACACACAAAGGCATACTTTCACAGTGCACTAAGCCAGACTGAGTTACTTACTACTGTGTTTAATCTGTTAAAGTGAGTCTGGAAAAGAACGGTATGCCATTTGAGTTAAAATATTTACAATTTCTATTTTAAAAAACTAAAAGAGTAAAAAAAAAGTGAAAAAATCTGTCCACAGCTAGCTTTCAGCTAATAATTATGTCCAGCTCGTTGCCTGCGAAGCCAGTTAGTTAGTCAACAGATCTGCCCCTCCCCTGCTGAAGCCATACTGTGGAGGGACTGGTCATCCGAAAGGGAACCAGACACGCTGAGCCCTGCCTGCCTGGAGCACTGACTTAAAGGTAAAAGAGATAATGAATTGGGAAATATGTTTTTATGAGCTGTTACTATCTCTAATCTTGACCATAAAACATCCAACCAAGATTTTCCATTCACCTATTATGTGCGCTGTTACTCTGTGCAATGTACCAGGAATCCAGCGTTGTCTCCCACGGGGCTGACAGCCTGGTGGAGTTTACTTAGGACGAGGCTTTTTTAAAAAAGTGTAGGGGTGGGAGGAGCTGGCTTGTGTTGATGACAGGAGCTCAAGGTCACTGAGTATCACTGCACTCCACGTTATCTTATTTCACTGTTACCATCCTATGACGTAGGCACTATTGGCACTATTTTATCAATGTTAACACTGAGGGAAAGAGAGATGAAATAACTCACCCCAGTGGCAGAGCACGGGTTCAAACCCAAGCCTGTGTGCTCCCCAAGTCCATGCTCATCCCCTGCTCTGCGGAGTTGGTGCTGCGCTTTCCAATAGTGATCTGTTTCCCCCACGCCTTAAATATAGGATCACCATTTTCAGTCTGCCGATCTAGAGGGACATCAACCCTTTCCCACACATTCACAGAAATGTTGACCGGTTGCCCTCAAATTCTTGACAAAATCTAGAGAACTCGTCCACAGAGCCTGCTGTTCTGACTGTCCCAGGTCTTCCAGATAGTCTGTAAGAGGTTCATTTGGTCTTCTAGTTTGTCATTCCTTCAAAACCAAATCAGGTGCCAAACAGTAACTCAGCTTTGATATTTCTAGAAGATCAGTAAGAAGATATTAAGTGTGTCTACCTTTC